>RXON01000605.1:0-13712 GCA_009667805.1 Leptobrachium leishanense
TGTTTCAGCTGAAACAATCGCAGTGATGAGCACAAGTGCAAAGATTAACCCCTTAAGGACGGGAGTAATTTTACAACTTCGGCGCTGTTTCGGAAGTAGAAGTTTGCTGAGCGCATTTTGACCATTTTTAAGTCACGTATTCTTATACCACCCAGACAAATTATATATCGTTCTTTCCGTCAGACTCGGCAGATTAATAATATATCATTATTAAATCTATATGTCATGCCCTGCCAAAATGCTATACAAAAAATGTAAAAAAATTTGAATTTTCAATAAAATTTCAATCTTCCACAGTGTGTAAAGTGTTTTTTTTTTAATTTTATTATCCGAGGCTCTGCGGTCATATTCTATTGGGTAGATTTGTTAAAAAAATTAGGACGGGGAACCCATTTTTTTTTTGGGGAGAAATTGCGTGATTTTAGCTAAACCCCCCAAAAAAAAAAAATCATTAGTGAAGCATCATTGTTCACATTATAATTGAAATGTGAACAATAGTGCTGCATTAAAAAAAAAAAAAAATAATTTTATTATTATATTTATTATTTTTTTATTATTTAATTTATTTTTTTTTATTATTTTTATTTTTACTTTTTTTACACTTTTATTTTACATATAACATGGTCATGTTTGATATCATTGGAAAGGCCATGCTCTGGCCTTTCCAGCAATATCAACCATGACCCCCTAGCTGCCACCGATCAGGAGATAAAGGGGTTCAAAGAACCCCCCTATCTCCTGCAAGGGATTTCCATAGGAAATCCCTTTGCAGCTAGGGGGTTCCCGGTTAACTGACATCATCGCGCATGGCGCGATGAGTCAGTTGATCGGGGGGGTGACCCAGAGGTGGGGGCTGCCATCCAAGATGGCGGCCCCCACCGGAAATAGGCCGCGATTGGGCACAAATTAGTGCCCGGTCGCGACCTGGCAGCTAAGGGGTTAACCCCCCATACATCGCTGGAAAGGTCAGGCTGTGACCCTTCCAGCGATGCTGGCCACAGCCGCCGGGGACCAGGCGATCGGGAGATAGAGGGATCCAAAGGATCCCTCCCCTCCCCTCCAGGCGCTTCCCCTGCTCCGGCGGGGGGGGCGCCTGAAACTGACGTCATCGCGCCACCGGCGCGATGACGTCACAACGCCGGAGGAGGGATCACACTGATCTGACTCCGCGGGAGTCAGAACAGCGTGGGAAGCGACCGGAGAAGGTGAGTATCTCCCGGGGGGGCTCTAAACGCCGAGGACGTACATTTACGTCCTGCGGCGGCAAAGCCCGCCTAATGCAGGGCGTAAATGTACGTCCTGCGGCGTTAAGGGGTTAAACCTCTTCTGTCGCTTGTCATTTTGATATGAGCTTCACTGAGCACCTCTTGCTCACATATAGCATCACATCACAATCACCACTATGACATCATAACTGACACCTGTCCCAGAGCTCAGCTGTGTCTCCCTTATATGGGCAGATAGCTATGACCAGGGACATAAATAAAGTGTTTATCACCTGCTCTATACACAGATAAATGATCTATAACTTTAATCTTTATAATCTATCCTATGGGCACATCCATAATCCATCAATCTTCTACCTCTGATCTCTGATCACCGTTTCCATAAATGACAACATAATAGATTTATACCATGAACTAAATTTTAATAAAAAAACTAAACATATTAAAAAAATAGCTTTTTTGCTGACTGAGGTGTCAAAATCCTTTTTAATTACAACATGCAATAAAATTATCTCCTAGCTGTGTTTATGGAAGATGGAAATATGATATTTCCTGTGACCATCTGCAAATCCAGGTTTCCTGAGTGACTACTAGGTATGAGCTGTTGGGTTCGATCGGTTCGGAGTTCGATTCGAACATCGCCTGTTCGCATGCTCGCGAACTACGAACATTTCCGCGTGTTCGCCGCATGTTCGCCCACAATGGACCACAATGCCCTTTTCCACTGGTCTGAAGCTTGTAATTGGCTACAGCAAATTTTGCCCAATCATGGGCTCACAGAGCTAAGTCCCGCAGCACACTATATAAGGCTTCACACAGCGCTTCAGCACGTGTTTGAGAGGAGATTGTTGTTGTGTTAGTGTGTGTTCTCACTGCAGACTGCCACCAGCTACTGGGGGGGGGGGGTGGGGTCTCATTTCTACAAAATATCTGGGAATTGTTCTAATCTGTGTGTTCTCACTGCCAGCAACTATTTTGGGGGTCTAATTTCTACAAAATATCTGGGAATTGTTGTAATCTGTGTGTTCTCACTGTCAACCATCAGGGGGTCTCACTGATTTATATGAGGTTTCTGGGAATTGTAATCTGTGTCTTCTCACTGCCAGCTATCAGGGGGTCCCACATACTTCTAGCAGATTTCTGCGAATTGTAATCTGTGTCATGTCACACTGCCACCCATCAGGGGGGCTCACTGATTTATAGGAGATTTCTGGGAATTGTAATTTGTGTCTTGTCACTGCCACCCATCACTGGGTCTCACTGATTTATAGGAGGTTTCTGGGAATTGTAATCTGTATCTTGTCACTGACTTCCAGCTATCAGGGTGTCTCACTGAGTTATACCAGAGTTCTGGAAATCTTTATACCAGAGTTGAATCAGCGTTCTGCATATCTCCAATTTTTATAACAGAGTTTAATCAGAGTTCTGTATATCTTTAATCTATATATCACTCACCATGTCAGAAAGACCAAAAAGGACAGGCAGACGCTCCCAGACACAGATAAGAGCGCAAGCAGCCTCTGTGTCGGGAGGCTGTGCCTCTGGCACTGGTGTATTTTGGCCTAGGCCGACTAGGCCCAGGCCTAGGGCGGCACTTTCCAGGGGGCAGCGGCCCGCACTGGGTGGCCCCACCCCTAAAAAAAATATATATTTTTTTTTTACTTTTGCAAAGTATTTTACCAGGAAGGATACATTGAGATTTCACTAATTTACACTTTCAATTTCACTTTCCAGGGGGCAGCAAAAAACCTCACCACTAAATGGGTTACTCACAGAGCACCGAAATGACGCCAACTCTTTGGTGTCCTGTAGTTCCCTGCACTTAGGAGAATAAAATTTCCCCACCCTGCAGTGAATTCACCATTGACCGCAGGGTCCCCAAAGTGCATGGAGTCGGCCGCTGAATGCTGCCACCGCAAACCTGTGGCCTGCTGTTTTCAAAAGAACTACTGAACGATAATGTCTGGAATTTACATATAAGATCCTATGATTGATAATAAAAAGTTCTGTTACAGAAAAAAGAAAAACTGCTATTAAAAAAAAAGGGGGGGAATTTTGCCCAAAAAAATCTGAAAAATGACTATAAGGTACTAAAAAAAAAATCAATAAGTAAAGACTTTTTACTGCGGATTCAAATAATAAATGATTTATTAGATATTGCATAAAAACAGGAATATTTTCAACATTGAATCCTATGGGGTTCGTCTGAATAAACCTGCTGATTGAAACCCCCGAAAACATCAGGGCATTTCACTGCCATTTCTCTGAGTCTCAGTACCACATGACTGGCTGAACCACGTGAAACGCACGCGCGCAGCTGCCCGCCCTTTCGTTAACACAGACTCTATTCTGGACTGAACACCCACCGAGAAGGGAATCAAAGCTACAGTGCACCCTATGGCAGTGGCACCCCACTGCTGACAAGATGGCTCCACAGCATAATTGCTGTGTGCTCATATATATATATATATCCTCGGTTTGCTGGGAGTTTTACTGCAGTGGATTCTGATGCACTCATACACACCGCACATTGCATTGCTGGGAGTTTTATTGCTGGGGATTCTGATATGCTGACACACACCACACATTGCATTGCTGTGAGTTTTATTGCTGTGAATTCTGATGCACTCATACACACCGCACATTGCATTGCTGGGAGTTTTATTGCAGTGGATTCTGTGATACACACTGCATATTAGACATGTGCATTCGTTTTAGTACTAAAACGATTTAGTCCGAATTTTGGGATAATTTAGTTTTCGTATGACTCAAGAGAAACAAAACTGCTCAGTACAAAAAACAAAAGAAACTGAAATAAAATGCACAACATTTTAGTTTCAGTCCTTTTTGTGATATTACATTGATGAGTGAAGGAGACCAGCAATGAAGAGCGCAACATCGCAGCATCCGAAGTTCTGCACCCTCCACATGCCAATGCAGTAGGATGTTCTATACAGAGAGGGGCATTAATTAATGCAGGAGGATGTTCTATACATTATACAGAGAGGGGTATTAATGCAGGAGGATGTTATATACATTATACAGAGAAAGGTATAAATTTAGGAGGCTGTTCTTTACAGAGAAGGACATTAATTAATTCAGGAGGATGTTCTATACAGAGAGGGGTATTAATTGATGCAGGGGGATGTTGTATACATTATACAGAGAGGGGTATTAATTAATGCAGGAGGATGTTCTAAACATTATACAGAGAGGAGCCTTTTTTTTTTTCTTTTAGCCCTTTAAATCCAGTGGCTGTGAGCGCTGAGATCGGCTGCTTGGTACATTATCTCTCAGTACAATGTATCAGGCTCAGCTGTTACAGTAATTGACTGTAACAGCGCTCAGAGTTTCAGTAAAACAAGGAAATAATATTGTTATAACCTCTTATATATAAAAATATTATGTACTAATTTTACTGAAACTCTGAGCGCTTTGATGAGCAGCAGTCAGTTACTGTAACAGCTTTGCCTGACACGGGGCAGTATTACAATGTTGGTGCTAACTTAACCAAAGCTGTTGTAAACTGAAAACCTCCATAGGCTATAATGGCTCTGGGAAGTTTATAACAGCTCTGGTTAAGTTAGCACCAACTATGTAATATGGCCCACATTGTGCTGAGAGTGAGAGATACTGTAACAAGCAGCGATCTCAGCCCTCTGAGGAGCCACTACAATAGTAAATTGTATCCACTGGTTTTCGGATGAATGAAATTAGTTTTCATAGTAAAGAACTGAAAACGAATTTCTTTAGCAACTAAATAAAGTGCATTTTAGGACTAATCCATTAGTTCAAAACGAAATTTTGTGCTGTGCACATGTCTACTGCATATTACTGTGAGTTTTATTGCCCTGGAGCTCTGGGATATGCTCATACACACTGCACATTACTATGAGTTTTAATGCTGTGCAGTTCTGTGATATGCTCATACACACTGCACATTTCTGTGGGTTTTATTGCTGTGCAGCTCTGATATGCTCATACACAGTGCCCATTTCTGTGGGTTTTATTGCTGTGCAGCTCTGTGATACGCTCATATGCAGTGCACGTTTCTGTGGATTTTATTATTCAAACAATTAGAGCGGCTGTGATCCAGTATACTTGACATGCGTGGCTGTTTTTTGTAAAAATGCTTGAATTTAAACATTTCATAATTTTATTTATCTCAATAGATACATTTGAAATGGTATACAAAATATACAAGTAGGCACTTGGTATCCACTTTTATTATAAAGAGAGGAAAAGGCGGAGCTCTAAGCGGAAAAGGTGGAGCTTAAAGCGGAAGGGTGGGGATTAACCAGGAAGAGGTGTGTCCTTGACAGGAAGGGGTGCGTCAAATTTAAATTAGGGGGTGCACGAGTTTAGTCAGGCCTAGGGCAGCACAAAACCTAAATACACCACTGGCCTCTGGTCGTCGTGGACGTGTTGCATCCTCTGCAGGGGCACGCTTGTCCTTTGTAACTGGTGCTGGCCGTCTTAAGCAGCAGCAACATACAGAGGATTTGGTGGATTGGCTAACCAGGCCATCCTCATCCTCTGAGTCCTCTGCCAGCCAGGCTTGTAGTGTTTTACAGTCCACCTCAGCTGCCAAAGCATCTAATGCAGCCTCCATGTCCACAGCTACTCCTGCCGTAGCCTCACTATCACACACGGAGGAGTCAGCTGAATTGTAAAGTGCTATCTGATCTGAATCCTTTTCGGTCAAAAATCTTGCTTTGGAGAAGATTTATAGACGATGTCTTTTTAATATGGGGAGGATCACAAGAAGAATTCCGGGAATTCACCAATTACCGAAATCAAAATGAGCTAAATTTGAAACTCACTCACGAGATCCATGATAGCTTAATTTTTTGGATGTGACTATTAAAAATAGTCAAGGTCAGTTAAGTACCACCCTGTGTAAGAAAAAGACAGCAACAAACAATTTGTTGAACTGGTCAAGTTTCCACCCAGTACCTCTCAAAATGGGTATACCGAATGGGCAATACCTTAGATTAAAATGATTATGCTCGTCAGAAGAGGAATGTGAAGAAAAGGCTAAG
Organism: Leptobrachium leishanense; assembly: GCA_009667805.1. Classification (NCBI taxonomy): domain Eukaryota; kingdom Metazoa; phylum Chordata; class Amphibia; order Anura; family Megophryidae; genus Leptobrachium; species Leptobrachium leishanense. Next base: position 6,269 of record RXON01000605.1, read on the forward strand.
GTCCTTAGAATGAATTTTAAGGAGAAAGGCTACCCGAATAGGGTGGTCAAACAAGCCTATCAAAAAGCAGCATTAAGCACCAGGGAAACCCTGCTGCAAGATACGCCTAGGGTTAATTCACCCATGATACGATGCATTGGGAATTTTGATGCTGGCAATGAAAGGGTAAAAAATATAATGGAACGATATTGGCCCCTTCTAACCTTAGATCCACATTTAAAAGAGTCAGTGGGCACTCACGCTACAATTACAAATAGGCGCTGTAGAAATCTAAAGGATGTCTTGGTTTCAAGCCACTATAAACATGCGCAAAGAACGGAGTGTTGGCTAGGTAATAATTTAAAAGGCTCATATGCTTGTGGAAGATGCAAGAGTTGCACCCACATTCTGAGGGAATCAAAAAAATTTTCAAGATGCCAGAAACGATAAAAAGTATCCTATTCGTTCTTTTTTCAATTGCAATACGGCTGGTCTGGTATACATGCTCATTTGTGGATGTGGTAAAAAGTATATTGGAAAGACTTTCCGCCCCTTTAAGTTAAGGATTTGGGAGCATATCAGATCAGTTAATGGGCCTTTAGACACACCAGTGGCCAAACATGTAAGACAGTGCCAGAAAGGTGATACCAGTTGCATTAAGTTCTGTGGTGTTGAATTGGTTAAACATGGTCAGAGAAAGGGTGACTATGACCTAATGCTGAGATGCAGAGAATGCATCTGGATCTACACGTTACACACACTGGCACCAGAGGGTTTGAACGAAGGTTTTACATTTACCCCGTTCATTTAACATTACCCACCATCATGATGGATAATTCCCCCTTTCTTAGACATACTGTCACGTATCCCCCTGAATACCAGAATAGTGGTCCCTATACGTAGACCGATCTCTAACCTTCCGATCCTTGAATGGTCGGCACAACTAGACAGATAATTAACCAGACAATATACAAAAAAGGGTAAACACCAGACAGATGTACAGAATAGAGTATTCGTTCTCCCTAGGACTCCAGAAACAGAAAAGGTAGTCTGCTGTATATATATGGTTACACACAGACTACCACAGGAGCCAAGGCTGTTTAGGAGCAGAGGCGTAACGGAGTAGTTGCCAACGCTAATGATCATATACAATGAGGTTCGTTTGTCAATGCCAAGAGTAATACACAAGGGTGGTTCGTTTGCCAATGCCAGGAGTAATACACAAGGGTGGTTCGTTTGCCAATGCCAGGAGTCATACACAAGGGTGATTCGTTTGCCAATGCCAGGAGTCATACACAGGGGTGATTCGTTTGCCAATGCCAGGAGTCATACACAGGGGTGGTTCGTTTGCCAAAGCCAAGGCTCATATACAGAGGATCAATAAATTGGTTGGAAGCAGAAAGTCAGTAACTGACAACACCAGACACACGAGAGCTCTGCGGGAAAATGATACCACGTCAGGGCACCGGTGAACTAGTGAAGCCGGGTTTTAAACCCGGCGGGTCCGCGTCATAACGCCAGGCTCCGCCCCCCGGCGTCCCACGTGAGCGCACCCGGTGGCGTTATATTTCGGCGCCTGGCCAGCGAGCAGCGAGGAAGCTGCTGCCAGGCGCCCCAGAACAGAGCAATCCGTGACAGAACCCCCCCCTCAATGGGCGGCCACTGGACGACCCCCAGGGGCACGGGGGTGCGCCAAATAGAAGGCCTTCACCAACCGAGGGGCATGGACCTCCGCAGCCGGAATCCAAGAACGATCCTCCGGACCGTAACCCACCCAGTCGACCAAGTACTGTAAGGACCCCCTAGACATCCTGGCATCCAGAATGGCCTTAACCTCGAACTCCTCCTCGCCCTCCACAGAGACAGGAGGAGGTGGAGCACGGGCCTTGGTGTACCGGTTACATAATAACGGTTTCAAAAGGCTCACGTGGAACACATTGTGTATCCTGATATGGGGGGGCAATGCCAAAGCATAGGAGACTGGGTTGAGTCGCCGCAGAATCCTATAGGGACCGATATATCTAGGTGCCAACTTCATGGAGGGCACTAAGAGCTTGATGTTCTGGGAAGAAAGCCAAACCCTGTCCCCAACCTGATACACAGGTGCTTGCCTTCTATGTCTGTCCGCCTTAATTTTCTGGATAACACTGCTTTTCTCTAGTGCCTTTTTAACTCTCTCCAAGTCTCCCTCAAGGACGCAAATGTTCATCTAAAGCAGGTATTGTGGTATCCGGAAACGTAGCAGGGAGTACGGGAGATCGAACCCATAAACAGTGAAAAAAGAGAATGTCCTGTGGATTCACTTACTGCACTGTTCAAGGCATACTCTGCCCATGGTAGCAGATCTGACCAGTTATCTTGTTGTTCTGATATAAAACATCTGAGATACTTCTCTATGTTTTGATTGGCGCGTTCTGCTGCTCCGTTAGTCTGGGGGTGATAGGCCGAAGAGAAGGATAAGTCTATCCCCACATTCTTACAGAACCCTTTCCAGAATCTGGAGACAAATTGGGTACCCCTATCGGAGACAATCCCAAGAGGAATACCATGTATGCGGACCACGTTGTTTATGAAAATAGGCACCAGTTCGGCTGCCGAAGGTAGTTTACGAAGAGGAACATAGTGACCCATCTTGGAGAACCGATCTATGATAGTAAGTATTACTGTATTCCCTCTTGAATCAGGTAATTCCACTATGAAATCTATTGCCAAATGTGACCATGGTCGTTCTGGGATCGGCAGAGGCTGGAGTAGACCAATGGGTGCTGTTTTGGGATTTTTATGTCTTGTGCATACCTCGCACACGGCTATGTAATCTTTTACATCTCGGCGCAACGTGGGCCACCAGAAGACCTTACTGATGCTGGCCACCGTTTTGGTAATCCCCATATGCCCAGAGGTTTTATTATCATGATAAACGTTTAGTAATTCTACCCTTTCACTTTCAGGTACGAAGAGTTTCGCGGGGGGGTTTCCCCTCAGGAGCTGAGCCCTGAACTGTTTGCAGCCTTTTCATCAAGGGAGACGAGACGTTAATCGTGGTAGCGGCTATAATCCTTTCTTGGGGTACAATGGGATGCTGATCTTGGATGTTATTTTCATAGGACTCATGCTGTCTTGATAAAGCGTCTGCTTTAACGTTTCTGGACCCAGGTCTATAGGTTAATACATAATTAAAGCTTGAAAGAAACAATGACCACCTTGCTTGTCTGGAATTTAACCGTTTGGCATCTCCAATGTATGTGAGATTTTTATGATCAGTAATTATAATGATGGGGTCTTTAGACCCTTCCAGCAGGTATCTCCATTCTGCCAAGGCCGATATGACCGCTAATAACTCTCTGTTTCCTATATCATAGTTTCTCTCTGCCGGGGAGAGTTTCCGGGAATAGAAGCCGCATGGATGCAAGGGTTTGTCGGGTGCCTCCCTTTGGGACAATACTGCACCAAGACCTATTTCGGAGGCGTCAACTTCCACTTGGAACGGCAGAGCCGGATCTGGATGTCTGAGAACAGGGGCAGTAGTAAACGCTTGTTTGAGTGCCTCAAAGGCTTGACTGGCTTGGGGTGTCCATTTCTGAGCACCACCCTTTCTTTGTCATAGCCGTGAGGGGAGATACCAAAACTGAAAAGTCTTTAATGAACCTCCTATAATAGTTAGTGAATCCTAGAAACCTCTGGATGGCTTTCAGCCCTTGGGGTAGAGGCCAGTCTAGGATTGCTGTAAGTTTCTTAGGATCCATCTGGAAACCTTCGGGAGTTATTATGTAGCCAAGGAAATGTACTGTTCTTATGTCAAATAAACATTTCTCTAGTTTACAATACAACCCAGCCTCCAATAGTTTTTCAGTACTTGTCTCACGTGAACATGATGGGTTACAATATCAGGAGAGTATATCAGGATATCATCCAGATATACTATAACAAACACTTGCAGGAATTCCCGTAAGGTATCGTTTATGAGGTCTTGAAAAATGGCTGGCGCGTTGCATAAACCAAAGGGCATCACTAGATACTCGTAATGTCCACTTCGTGTATTAAAAGCCGTCATCCATTCATGGCCCTCCTTAATCCTTACTAGGTTGTAGGCTCCGCGTAAATCGAGTTTCGTATAAACATTGGCCCCTTTAGTCGATCGAATAATTCGGTGATGAGAGGTATGGGATATGCGTTCCTTATGGTTATCCTGTTCAAGCCTCTATAATCTATGCAAGGCCGCAGATCTCCCTCTTTTTTGGAGACAAAAAAAAACCGCTCCTGCAGGAGAGGAGGAGCGTCTGATGAATCCTCGGTCTAGATTCTCCCTTATGTATTCCTCCATAATGTTGTTTTCTTTTTGGGACAAGGGGTAGACATGTCCCCTAGGAGGCATAGTACCGGGGAGTAAGTTTATAGCACAGTCGTACGGGCGGTGTGCGGTAGGACCTCAGTCCTGGACTTAGAGAAGACCTCCTTTAAATCCAGATAATGGTCAGGAATTCGGTGGATAAAGGAGGGGCTGTGGCAACATTGAGGCTACCGATTAAGTCGACCTTGCCCAGACAATTCGACTGACAATGAGGGCTCCAGTTTTTTATGTCTCTTTGGACCCAATCAATAACCGGTTTGTTTTACCAACCACGGAAACCCAAGCACGACAGGACATGAAGGGGATTCAATGATCTGGAAACATATTTTTTCATGGTGCAATACTCCTGTTTCCATACAGACAAAAATAGTGTCATGGGTAATATGAGGGCAGGACAGAGGGTTTCCATCTATAGCTTCTACCATTAAAGGCCTCTCTTTGAGAACCAGAGGTATGAGGCATTTTGCAGCAAAATGTTTGTCCATAAAATTACCTGAGGCCCCAGAATCCAAGAAGGCCTCGGTCTTAAGGTGAACCCTGTCCCATGTTAATGAGATTGGTACCAGAATCCTGGATTTTTTTTTTTCGTTATTCACAAAGGAGGCATAAAGAGACCCTATAACCTGGGTATTGGCTGGTCTTTGGTTCGATCTGCCACTCTCACCCCTACCACCCCTAGGTCTCTGAGGACATTGAAGGCGGAAATGGTCTGCCCCTGCACAATAGAAGCAGAGCCCCTTTTCCCTTCTGTGAGCTCTCTCTGCTTCTGATATACCAGTTTTTCCTATCTGCATAGGCTCTGCAATGGTATAATCTGTTTTCACATTTTCCTGGGCACCTGGTGTACCGGTATTTCTGAATGAAGGGGGCAGGGGAGGCAAGAGCCTTCTAGGTCTATCTCTGGGATGTCTCCTTTCCCTAATTTGATCATCCATGGCAATACAAAATCGATCAGGTGATCCAGAGTCTCTGGCAATTTCAAAGGAGCTAATTCGAACATAAAAGCCTCGTTCAGACCTTCCGTAAAGGCTAAGGTTAGGACGTCGTTCGGCCAGAGAACCTCTGAAGTCAGGGTTTTAAAATCTATCGCGTAGTCAGAGACCCTCCTATTACCTTGTTTTATGTGGAACAAAGATCTACCCGCATTAGTAGCCCTTCTAGAGGGATCAAAGGTACGTTTGAGCTCTGAGGTAAAACCCTCATAGTCGTAAATGATGGGCTTCTTGTTTTCCCACAAGGGTGTAGCCCATAATAAAGCTTTCTCTGTCAAATGATTGATCAGATATCCTACTTTAGCTTTATCCGACATACAGGACCCTGGGTTATTCTCGAACAAGATCTCAAGTTGGGTCAAAAAACCTCGGCATATACTTGGTGTACCATCATAACGTAATGGTGCCTTCATACTAAGCCTATTTCTTTCGGGAGAGGCTGAGCTGACAATAGGCACTACTGGGTCCGGAGGGCTTGTGGTTCCTCCACTGGACCGATTTAACAGGGTTTGAAGAGCAAGAGCAAACTGGTCCATCCTATGGTCCTGCTCTTCTTGTCTGGCGGCGATACGTGCAACTGATTAGAGAGGTCTGCGGGATCCATAGCCCTGACGTAATGTCACGTATCCCCTGAATACCAGAATAGTGGTCCCTATACGTAGACCGATCTCTAACCTTCCGATCCTTGAATGGTCGGCACAACTAGACAGATAATTAACCAGACAATATACAAAAAAGGGTAAACACCAGACAGATGTACAGAATAGAGTATTCGTTCTCCCTAGGACTCCAGAAACAGAAAAGGTAGTCTGCTGTATATATATGGTAACACACAGACTACCACAGGAGCCAAGGCTGTTTAGGAGCAGAGGCGTAACGGAGTAGTTGCCAACGCTAATGATCATATACAATGAGGTTCGTTTGTCAATGCCAAGAGTAATACACAAGGGTGGTTCGTTTGCCAATGCCAAGAGTAATACACAAGGGTGGTTCGTTTGCCAATGCCAGGAGTCATACACAAGGGTGATTCGTTTGCCAATGCCAGGAGTCATACACAGGGGTGATTCGTTTGCCAATGCCAGGAGTCATACACAGGGGTGATTCGTTTGCCAATGCCAGGAGTCATACACAGGGGTGGTTCGTTTGCCAAAGCCAAGGCTCATATACAGAGGATCAATAAATTGGTTGGAAGCAGAAAGTCAGTAACTGACAACACCAGACACACGAGAGCTCTGCGGGAAAATGATACCACGTCAGGGCACCGGTGAACTAGTGAAGCTGGTTTTAAACCGGCGGGTCCGCGTTCATAACGCCAGACTCCGCCCCCCGGCGTCCCACGTGAGCGCACCGGTGGCGTTATATTTCGGCGCCTGGCCAGCGAGCAGCGAGGAAGCTGCTGCCAGGCGCCCCAGAACAGAGCAATCCGTGACACATACAGGTTTAACAATGTGGAATCCATGTACACTTTTCAACTATCCTAATCATTCAACTTTATGTATTTTTCTGTTTATATTCGTTGTTCACCTTTTAAACACTTACAACTCACATCCATAGTGGTATTCTCTATAGCACTCTATTTGTACGTTAGGTCTATATATACATCTATATGGGTTAAGTATGTATACTTAGGATCGTGATTTTAAAGTTCCCTACATAGATAAGTGATATTTTGAACTGGCGACATTGTATTTACTGTGTATACGCTTGCTAGCCAGCTAATGACCCGATTGGCCTAGACTAGAGGAATCATGTGACCCGCTAATTGTATCGCATGCGGAAGTCAGTGCACGCCACGAGATTGCTGGGCACCATTAATGCAGAAGGAAGATGCCGGCTGTGGATATAAATAGGGGTGTAGGGTGAGTGCTTACATCACGCCCTGGACGAAGCCGTTCTTTGGAAGCGGCGAAACGCGCGTCAGCGTTTTTTTTTCTCAGTGATGGAATTTTGGTTTTAATAGTTCACTTTGCATACCTGGCTATATCTTTTGGTACTTGACCATAATTGAATACAATTTATGGCCATTGGGGCTACGTGTCTATAATAATGGTATTGTTGATGCGGGCTGAGTTTCAATAAGGGCTAGTGCAGAAATCTACCAGAACGAGGGTCAGTTTGTTGGCAT
>RXON01000606.1:0-22729 GCA_009667805.1 Leptobrachium leishanense
GACCCCAGACCCAAACCCATGGGCCCAGACCCCAGGGCCAAGACCCCAAGGACCAGACCCCAGACCAGACTCAGGGCCTAGACCCCAGGCCAGACCCCAGGGGCCAGACCCCAGGGGCCAGACCCAAGGCCCAGCCCAGACCACAAGGCCCAGAGCACAGGACCCCAAGGACCAAACCAGACTCAGGGACCAGGCCCAGACCCAAAAGGCCATCATATACATCCCATTACTGTGAGATTTATTGCTGTGGATTCTGTGATACGTTCATACACACCGCACATTACTATGGAGTTTTATTGCTGTGAATTCTGTGATACGCTCATACACCACTACACATTACTGGGAGTTTTATTGCTGTGGTGCTATTTTTATGTCCTTTTTTTTTTTGAAGGGGGAGAAAAGCTGTTAGAGGTTGATGGAGTGCCGGGGGGGGCCCCATCGTGAGCTTTAGGTAAGGGGCCCCATCATTTCTGATGGCTGCCCTGCATGGCTGGCATTTCATTACCAGTAAGAACAGGCATGGCTGGCAGCGTGCCAGTGGATACAGACATAGCTGGCTTCGTGCCAGTAGATACAAACATGGCTGGTTTCGTGCCAGTGGATGCAGACATGGCTGGCATTTCATTGCCAGTGGGAACAGGCATGGCTGGCTTTTCATTACCAGTGAGAACAGGCATGGCTGCAGCGTGCCAGTGGATACAGACATGGCTGGCTTCGTGCCGGTAGATACAGACATGGCTGGCATCTCATTGCCAGTGGGAACAGGCATAGCTGGCTTTTCATTACCAGTGAGAACAGGCATGGCTGGCAGCGTGCCAGTGGATACAGACACGGCTGGCTTTTCATACCAGTGATAACAGGCATGGCTGGCAGCGTGCCAGTGGTAAGACATGGCTGGCTTTCGTGCCAGTAGAAACAGACATGGCTGGCATTTCATGCCAGTGGAACAGGCATGGCTGGCTTTCATTACCAGTGAGAACAGGCATGGCTGGCAGCGTGCCAGTGGATACAGACATGGCTGGCTTCGTGCCAGTAGATACAGACATGGCTGGCATTCATTGCCAGTGGGAACAGGCATAGCTGGCTTTTCATTACCAGTGAGAACAGGCATGGCTGGCAGCGTGCCAGTGGATACAGACATGGCTGGCATTTCATTGCCAGTGGGAACAGGCATGGCTGGCCTTTCATTACCAGTGGATAACAGCATGGCTGGCAGCGTGCCAGTGGATACAGACATGGCTGGCTTCGTGCCAGTAGAAACAGACATGGCTGGCATTTCATTGCCAGTGGGAACAGGCATGGCTGGCTTTTCATTACCAGTGAGAACAGGCATGGCTGGCAGCGTGCCAGTGGATACAGACATGGCTGGCATTTCATTGCCAGTGGGAACAGGCATGGCTGGCTTTTCATTACCAGTGAGAACAGGCATGGCTGGCAGCGTGCCAGTGGATACAGACATGGCTGGCATCATGCCAGTGGATACAGACATGGCTGGCATCATGCCAGTGGATACAGGCATGGCTGGCATCATGCCAGTAGATACAGACATGGCTGGCATCGTGCCAGTAGATACAGACATGGCTGGCATCGTGCCAGTGGATACAGACATGGCTGGCATTTCATTGCCAGTGGAAACAGGCATGGCTGGCTTTTCATTACCAGTGAGAACAGACATGGCTGGCAGCGTGCCAGTGGATACAGACATGGCTGGCATCATGCCAGTGATACAGACATGGCTGGCATCGTGCCAGTAGAACAGACATGGCTGGCATTTCATTGCCAGTGGGAACAGGCATGGCTGGCAGCGTGCCAGTAGATACAGACATGGCTGGCATCGTGCCAGTGGATACAGACATGGCTGGCATTTCATTGCCAGTGGGAACAGGCATGGCTGGCAGCGTGCCAGTGGATACAGACATGGCTGGCATCGTGCCAGTAGATACAGACATGGCTGGCATCGTGCCAATAGATACAGATATGGCTGGCATTTCATTGCCAGTGGGAACAGGCATGGCTGGCAGCGTGCCAGTAGATACAGACATGGCTGGCTGGCATCGTGCCAATAGATACAGACATGGCTGGCATTTCATTGCCAGTGGGAACAGGCATGGCTGGCAGCGTGCCAGTGGATACAGACATGCTGCTACAGGCATCGTGCCAGTGGATACAGACATGGCTGGCATCGTGCCAGGGAAGCAGACATGGCTGGCATCGTGCCAGGGGAAGCAGACATGGCTGGCATCGTGTCAGTAGATACAGACATGGCTGGCATTTCATTGCCAGTGGGAACAGGCATAGCTGGCAGCGTGCCAGTGGATATAGACCTGGCTGGCAGTGTTCCAGTGGATATAGACATGGCTGGCAGCGTGCCAGTGGATACAAACGTGGCTGGCAGCGTGCCAGTGGATACAGACATAGCTGGTAGCGTGCCAGTGAATACAGACATGGCTGGCAGCGTGCCAGTGGATACAGACATGGCTGGCAGCTTACTAGTGGATACAGACATGGCTGGCATAGCATTCCCAACCGGAGACACTGAAACCTCACTGGGAGACGAGGGCATAGTGATCCCATGATTCACCAGATTTGAGGTGGCTATTCTGCCAGTCTGGATGCCTATGGAGGACACACCAGTACCTCCATAGCGATACCTGGATATATGGTTCCCCTGCCATTGCTTAACAGGTTTTAATACACAATGCTCAATAGTGTGATTTGGATCTGCACAATAAAAACAGAGACCATACAACCTGCGTCTTTCCTTCTCATACATGGATGGATTTGCAAGTAGTGCAGGGTGGTGCTGCATCGTTAGCTGCAGCAGGTGATAGGCTCAGAGCCTCCATTAACCTCTGCAGCTCTTTCAGCATAGCAAGCACCAAGTTCAATACAGCTTCATACATATGAGACATACCTGCCAGCTTCTATTCTGGGACCAGGATAATGTAACGGGGAGCCCCCTATAGGGTGAGGGGGAACCCCCAATCTGCAGAGATGAAGCCTTAAGGACAGGTATACAGCTTCCAGGGAACAAACCAAGATATTAACAGAAACTAGAAAGATCCCTAAGCCCTGACTGAGATCCTTGAAAGATGGTCTCGAAATACTAACTAGGCTAGGTTTGCAAGATGAATAAAACATAAACCAGACAGACAATAAATGCAGGTATACAGATTCCAGGGAACAAACCAAGATATTAACAGAAACTAGAAAGATCCCTAAGCCCTGACTGAGATCCTTGAAAGGTGGTCTCGAGATACTAACTAGGCTAGGCCTGCAAGACGAACAAAACATAAACCAGACATACGATGAATGCAGGCATACAGATTCCAGGGAACAAACCAAGATATTAACAGAAACTAGAAAGATCCCTAAGCCCTGACTGAGATCCTTGAAAGGTGGTCTCGAAATACTAACTAGGCTAGGCCTGCAAGACGAACAAAACATAAACCAGACATACGATGAATGCAGGCATACAGATTCCTAAGCACGGTACAGTACAGGGGACAGACAGAAGAGAGATCCAAATACAAGAGCCAAAGGTCATACACGGAATATCATAACTAGAGGGGTCAGACAAGAGAGGGATCCTAAATACATGAGCCAGAGGTCATACACAGCAAATCAAAGTAAACCAGCATACAGGGACTAGGCAAGAAAGACTATCCTGGTCCAAGGATCAAGGGGAATCCTGGTCGTACTTATAGGGCAGAACAGGTCATGTGACCGCAGACCAATTAGCCCAACAGATGGCCTGCAGGCTGAAAACAAAAAACAAACAGGAATCCCTGCTACCACCAGCAGGGGGCAAGGCCGAGACGTGACATAACCCCCTCCCTTACGGGTGACCTCCTGGGCACCCAAGAAAGAAAACATGGATGGCACGAAAACGGATAAGACCAGTCACCAGTACCCATTGGAATCCCGCTCAGACTCAGAGTAGTCAGTTTGTGCCTGAGCAAGCAAAGCTCTTTCATAAACCCCAGGTCCTCTCTGCAGATCACTGCACCGTTAGAGGCCCGTACACAACCTTCGGTAACCGGGCTAGAGTCTCGTACCGAGGATCCGACGGCATGAGTACCTTGGACCTGGAACGGAGTGAATCTTCCGTCCCATGTTGTTTACGGTTAGTCCTCTTGCGTCTCCTGGACCGTGATCTAGGAGTTCCGTCCACACTATGGTACATAGAGGTATTAGAGGTACTGCCAGATCCAGTGACGGTAGTCATGCCCTGAGATTGTATATTACAACCCACAGTGGAACCACTAGACACAGTGGACTTACTGTCTACCCCAGAGACAATGACCTTGCCATTAAACGTGGCCCCGACCGATACAGTACAGGGTGTGTGCATGACTGGTACACTCTCGGGATATGGGACATCACCAGGACATGGTACAGTTGGCGCCACAACAGTCTTACACCTCTCCCCAGGAGGAGTATATTGTGGATCATCTGAATCAGAGTCTTCCAACAGCCCTTTCAGAATGTCAGGGTGTCTCTGGAGCACTACCCAGTGCCTCTCACGCATCCAAAAGCCAGAAGGCGTCCGTATATATTCCGTGGGAACACAATGTGGTTTAGGGATCTCAATACCCTTTAAACCACCAGTTTGCTGAATTTCCCTGATTACTGTGCGGAGTAAGGCAACCTCGGACTTAGAGGGTGTAGTATCAATGGAACCAGAACAAAGTGTGGCAGTTTCAGAACCAGATTGGCTAGGGTTGACCACCTTTTCTTGTCTTCTCTTAGAGCAAGACATAGACTTTGTGACCACCTCACAAGGCTTGACAATGGTGGGACAACACTGGACTCACTGTGGGGCAAGGGCACAGTGGTCTCATGTGCCAATCCAGGCACGTCGGCCTCATAACAAAACGTGGTCACAGCTGTCTCGTCTAACCTGGGTGCAGCTGTCATTGCTGACATACAGCTTGTCCCGGACACCACTGGCAAGGTACCAGCCTCAGGCATCACAAATGACATATTGTCAGTACCCGACATGGCTGGCTTCTCATTACCAGTACCCGACATGGCTGGTTGTGTCAGGGGAAGCAGACGTGGCTGGCTTCGTGCCAGGGGGACAGACATGGCTGGCTTCGTGCCAGGGGAACAGACATGGCTGGGTTCATGCCAGTAGATACAGACATGGCTGGCTTCATGCCAGTGGATACAGACATGGCTGGCTTCATGCCAGTAGATACAGACATGGCTGGCTTTTTGCCAGGGGAGCGGACATGGCTGGCTTTTCATTGCCAGTGGGAACAGACATGGCTGGCTTCGTGCCAGTAGCTACAGACATGGCTGCAGGGCCGCCATCAGGGCATTACGTCCCATACAGCAGTAAGGGGCCCGGTGCCCGGGGGGGCCCGGGCCGCCGGGGTCCCCGCTGGGCCGCCGGGGCCCCCGCTGGGGCCGCCGCCGGGCCCCTTGCGCTGTTACTATGATGGCTGCCGCTGCCTACTGGCGCTGCGCCTGCGGCGCATATCATTTTATTTTCCTTGGTCTGGCCGGGCCAGGGGCGGGCCAAGCAGCGTGCGTCTACTTCCAAGGCACGCTGCTTTGGCACCGCCCCCAGTCACGTGTGAGACGGCGCACACGTGGGAAAGCTGTGACCCCGCGCGGTGGAGAAGAAAGAAGAAAGCAGCGGAGAAGAAAGAAGAAAGAAGAAAGAAGCGGAGAAGAAAGAAGCAAGAAGCGGAGAAGAACCAGTCCAGGACAGAAGACTGTAGTGGCGGGTGAGTAGGACGGGGTCAAGACCGGGCCCATCCCCAGGCACCCAGGCCCATCCCGGGGACCGGGCCCAGGCCCATCCCCAGGCACCAGGCCCGGGCCCAGCCCAGGCCCATCCCCGGGGTCCAGACAGGGCCCGGGGACCAGACCGGGCCCAGGCCCATCTCCAGGGACCAGACGGGCCCAGGCCCATCCCGGGGACCAGTCCGGGCCCAGGCCCATCCCAGGGACCAGGCCCATGCCCGGGGGGACCAGGCCCATCCCCTGGTCCAAGCCCATACCGGCCCGGGGACCAGACAGGGCCGGGGACCAGACAGGGCCCGGGGACCAGACAGGGCCCGGGGACCAGACAGGCCCAGGCCCATCCCGGGGACCGGGCCCAGGCCCATCCCGGGGACCGGGCCCAGACCCATCCCGGGGACCGGGCCAGACCCATCCCGGGGACCGGGCCCAGACCCATCCCCGGGACCGGGCCCAGACCCATCCCCAGGCACCGCGGACCAGACCGGGCCCAGGCCCATCTCCAGGGACCAGACGGGGCCCAGGCCCATCCCGGGGACCAGTCCGGGCCCAGGCCCATCCCAGGGACCAGGCCCATGCCCGGGGACCAGGCCCATCCCCTGGTCCAAGCCCATACCGGGCCCGGGGACCAGACAGGGCCCGGGGACCAGACAGGGCCAGGCCCACCCCGGGGACCGGGCCCAGACCCATCCCGGGGACCGGGCCCAGACCCATCCCCAGGCACCGGGGACCAGACCGGGCCCAGGGCCATCCCCAGGGAGCAGACCGGGCCCAGGCCCATCCCCAGGGCCCACACCGGGCCCAGGCCCATCCCCAGGGCCCACACCGGCCCAGGCCCATCCCCAGGGCCCACACCGGGCCCAGGCCCATCCCCAGGGCCCAGTCCCCAAGGCCCAGACCCCAGGGCCCAGACCCCAAGGCCCAGACCCCAGTGCCCAAGGCCCAGACCCCAGGGCCCAGTGCCCAAGGCCCAGACCCCAGGGCCCAGTCCCCAAGGCCCAGACCCCAGGGCCCAGTGCCCAAGGCCCAGACCCCAAGGCCCAGTCCCCAAGGCCCAGACCCCAGGGCCCAGTCCCAGTCCCCAAGGCCCAGACCCCAGTCCAAGGTGCAGACCCTAGGGCCCAAGGCCCAGTCCCCAAGGCCCAGACCCTAGGGCCCAGTCCCCAAGGCCCAGACCCAGGGCCCCAGACTCCAAGGCCCAGACCCCAGACCCTATGGCCAGACCCAGGGACCAGACCCAAGGCCCAGACCCTAGGACCAGACCCCAAGGCCCAGACCCTAGGGCCAGACCCAGACCCTAGGCCCAGACCCCAAGGCCCAGTCCCCAAGGCCCAGACCCCAGGGCCCAATCCCCAAGGCCCAGACCCAGGGCCAGTCCCAGACCCCAGGGCCCAGTCCCCAAGGCCCAGACCCCAGGGCCCAGTCCCCAAGGCCCAGACCCCAGGGCCCAGTCCCAAGTCCCCAAGGCCCAGACCTCAGTGCCAAGGCGCAGACCCTAGGGCCCAAGGCCCAGACCCTAGGGCCCAGTCCCCAAGGCCCGACCCTAGGCCCAGACCCCAGGGCCCAGACCCCCAGACCCAGACCCTAGGGCCAGACCCCAAGGCCCAGTCCCGAAGGCCCAGACCCTAGGGCCCAGACCCCAAGCCCAGACCCAGGCCCAGACCCCAAGGCCCAGACCCTAGGGCCCAGACCCAGACCCTAGGACCCAGGCCCAGACCCAGGCCCAGACCCAGGCCCAGACCCCAGGCCAGACTCAGGGCCCAGACCCCAGGCCAGACTCAGGGCCCAGGGACCAGACCCCCAAGGCCCAGTCCCTAGGGCCCAGAACCCAGACCCCAGACCCAAACCCAGGGCCCAGACCCCAGGGCCAAGACCCCAAGGACCAGACCCCAGGCCAGACTCAGGGCCTAGACCCCAGGCCAGACCCCAGGGGCCAGACCCGAAGGCCCAGCCCAGACCACAAGGCCCAGAGCACAGACCAAGGACCAAACCAGACTCAGGGACCAGGCCCAGACCCAAAGGCCATCATATACATCCCATTACTGTGAGATTTATTGCTGTGGATTCTGTGATACGTTCATACACACCGCACATTACTATGGAGTTTTATTGCTGTGAATTCTGTGATACGCTCATACACACTACACATTACTGGGAGTTTTATTGCTGTGGTGCTATTTTATGTCCTTTTTTTTTTGAAGGGGGAGAAAAGCTGTTAGAGGTTGATGGAGTGCCGGGGGGGGGCCCCATCGTGAGCTTTAGTAAGGGGCCCCATCATTTCTGATGGCTGCCCTGCATGGCTGGCATTTCATTACCAGTAAGAACAGGCATGGCTGGCAGCGTGCCAGTGGATACAGACATAGCTGGCTTCGTGCCAGTAGATACAAACATGGCTGGTTTCGTGCCAGTGGATGCAGACATGGCTGGCATTTCATTGCCAGTGGGAACAGGCATGGCTGGCTTTTCATTACCAGTGAGAACAGGCATGGCTGGCAGCGTGCCAGTGGATACAGACATGGCTGGCATTTCATTGCCAGTGGAACAGGCATGGCTGGCCTTTCATTACCAGTGATAACAGGCATGGCTGGCAGCGTGCCAGTGGATACAGACATGGCTGGCTTCGTGCCAGTAGAAACAGACATGGCTGGCATTTCATTGCCAGTGGGAACAGGCATGGCTGGCTTTTCATTACCAGTGAGAACAGGCATGGCTGGCAGCGTGCCAGTTGGATACCGACATGGCTGGCATCATGCTAGTGGATACAGACATGGCTGGCATCGTGCCGGTGGATACAGACATGACTGGCTTCGTGCCAGTAGATACAGACATGGCTGGCATCGTGCCAGTAATACAGACATGGCTGGCATCGTGCCAGTAGATACAGACATGGCTGGCATCGTGCAATTAGATACAGACATGGCTGGCATCTCATTGCCAGTGGAAACAGGCATGGCTGGCTTTTCATTACCAGTAAGAACAGGCATGGCTGGCAGCGTGCCAGTGGATACAGACATGGCTGGCATTTCATTGCCAGTGGGAACAGGCATGGCTGGCTTTTCATTACCAGTGAGAACAGGCATGGCTGGCAGCGTGCCAGTGGATACAGACATGGCTGGCATCATGCCAGTGGATACAGACATGGCTGGCATCATGCCGGTGGATACAGACATGGCTGGCATCGTGCCAGTAGATACAGACATGGCTGGCATCGTGCCAGTAGATACAGACATGGCTGGCAGCGTGCCAGTGGATACAGACATGGCTGGCATTTCATTGCCAGTGGGACAGGCATGGCTGGCTTTTCATTACCAGTGAGAACAGACATGGCTGGCAGCGTGCCAGTGGATACAGACATGGCTGGCATCATGCCAGTGGATACAGACATGGTTGGCATCGTGCCGGTGGATACAGACATGGCTGGCATCGTGCCAGTAGATACAGACCTGGCTGGCATCGTGCCAATAGAGATACAGATATGGCTGGCATTTCATTGCCAGTGGGAACAGGCATGGCTGGCAGCGTGCCAGTAGATACAGACATGGCTGGCATCGTGCCAATAGATACAGACATGGCTGGCATTTCATTGCCAGTGGGAACAGGCATGGCTGGCAGCGTGCCAGTGGATACAGACATGGCTGGCAGCAAGCCAGTGGATACAGACATGGCTGGCTTCGTGCCAGTGGATACAGACATGGCTGACATCGTGCCAGGGGAAGCAGACATGGCTGGCATCGTGCCAGGGGAAGCAGACATGGCTGGCATCGTGTCAGTAGATACAGACATGGCTGGCATTTCATTGCCAGTGGGAACAGGCATAGCTGGCAGCGTGCCAGTGGATATAGACCTGGCTGGCAGTGTTCCAGTGGATATAGACATGGCTGGCAGCGTGCCAGTGGATACAAACGTGGCTGGCAGCGTGCCAGTGGATACAGACATAGCTGGTAGCGTGCCAGTGGATACAGACATAGCTGGTAGCGTGCCAGTGAATACAGACATGGCTGGCAGCGTGCCAGTGGATACAGACATGGCTGGCAGCTTACTAGTGGATACAGACATGGCTGGCTTAGCATTCCCAACCGGAGACACTGAAACCTCACTGGGAGACGAGGGCATAGTGATCCCATGATTCACCAGATTTGAGGTGGCTATTCTGCCAGTCTGGATGCCTATGGAGGACACACCAGTACCTCCATAGCGATACCTGGATATATGGTTCCCCTACCATTGCTTAACAGGTTTTAATACACAATGCTCAATAGTGTGATTTGGATCTGCACAATAAAAACAGAGACCATACAACCTGCGTCTTTCCTTCTCATACATGGATGGATTTGCAAGTAGTGCAGGGTGGTGCTGCATCGTTAGCTGCAGCAGGTGATAGGCTCAGAGCCTCCATTAACCTCTGCAGCTCTTTCAGCATAGCAAGCACCAAGTTCAATACAGCTTCATACATATGAGACATACCTGCCAGCTTCTATTCTGGGACCAGGATAATGTAACGGGGAGCCCCCTATAGGGTGAGGGGGAACCCCCAATCTGCAGAGATGAAGCCTTAAGGACAGGTATACAGCTTCCAGGGAACAAACCAAGATATTAACAGAAACTAGAAAGATCCTTAAGCCCTGACTGAGATCCTTGAAAGATGGTCTCGAAATACTAACTAGGCTAGGTTTGCAAGATGAATAAAATATAAACCAGACAGACAATAAATGCAGGTATACAGATTCCAGGGAACAAACCAAGATATTAACAGAAACTAGAAAGATCCCTAAGCCCTGACTGAGATCCTTGAAAGGTGGTCTCGAGATACTAACTAGGCTAGGCCTGCAAGACGAACAAAACATAAACCAGACATACGATGAATGCAGGCATACAGATTCCAGGGAACAAACCAAGATATTAACAGAAACTAGAAAGATCCCTAAGCCCTGACTGAGATCCTTGAAAGGTGGTCTCGAAATACTAACTAGGCTAGGCCTGCAAGACGAACAAAACATAAACCAGACATACGATGAATGCAGGCATACAGATTCTAAGCACGGTACAGTACAGGGGACAGACAGAAGAGAGATCCAAATACAAGAGCCAAGGTCATACACGGAATATCATAACTAGAGGGGTCAGACAAGAGAGGGATCCTAAATACATGAGCCAGAGGTCATACACAGCAAATCAAAGTAACCAGCAGCATACAGGGACTAGGCAAGAAAGACTATCCTGGTCCAAGGATCAAGGGGAATCCTGGTCGTACTTATAGGGCAGAACAGGTCATGTGACCGCAGACCAATTAGCCCAACAGATGGCCTGCAGGCTGAAAACAAAAAACAAACAGGAATCCCTGCTACCACCAGCAGGGGGCAAGGCCGAGACGTGACAGGTAGTTACACAGCAAAGGGGGACCTAAGTCCCAGAGGCACTATCTCGGGGGGGGGGGTAGTGACGAGCGCCGAGCGATGGCGCTTCCAGGTTCCGTATACCGGACAACAGTGAAATAGAAACAGTAAAACTGAACAATAAACGGTTTAAATAGGGTGTCGGATTCGCCGCTAGCCTGCCGGCTCCGACCGAGTGTGTGAGCCTGCGATGGGTCAGGGACCAGGAGACGTGAGACCCGCAGCTTTCCCGCCAGCAGCCACAGTCAGTTCGTGCCGCGTCTCTGAGCTAGGCCAGGGCCAGGCGCAATAGTTCCCGCCACCGCTGCAGCTATGGCGGTTCGAACTCAGAATTAAGTGGCAAAAGATAATGTGTAAAGGATACATGTCCTCGTAGAAAGACCAGCACTATGTCGGTGCATTGAGGCCAGGCAGGAGGTATGGTTCCGGGTCCGGGTAGTAAGTGGTCCCTCCGGTGAGAGTCCTGGTTTTCAAATCGATGGTCGGGGTTGTCTGTTCGTATCGGCTGACTGGTCACGGGATGTGGGGCTAAGTAAGCCGCGGTGGGAAGGTCAGGTCATCTTCAGTCGTTTCTCGGCCTGTTCGCGGCCTGTGAAGAGGATTGGGACACAGAGCGTTGACGGCGCCGCGGTCTTTGCTGCCGTGTAGGTGGCCCCAGCGGGAGGAGTACATCTCCACAAGGTCCGGCCATTTCGGTAGAGTGTCCAGTGGGAGTGAAAGGGCTTCCAGGAAGGCAGGTAACTCCGAGCCAGTGCGTAGCGCGATGGGTCCATTCCGTGAGCGGACCTGGATCCCAAACGGGAAGAGCCATTTATATTGGAGGTTTCGAGTCTGGAGGGCCGCGGTGAGTGGTTTCAAGAGGCGCCGTGACTGCAGCGTTGCTGGTGACAAGTCCTGAAACAGGGAGACGCTGGCATCAGCGAATACAATAGAGCGGGACCCGCGTGCCGCTGCCATGATGTCTTCTTTTACCATGTGTCGGAGTAAGCAGCATATTACATCCCTGGGTGGCGCGTCAGGCGGGCCTCGGGGCGCAAGGCCCGATGGCATCTTTCAAACTCAATGTCCGTCAAGGGGTCCCTGTCTAGCAGTTCGTTAAACAGCCTAGTGAGCGCGTGGCGTAGGTCCGCGGGAGAATTTTCACTTTCAGGGAGGCCACGGACTCTGATGTTGTTTCTGCGGCCCCTATTCTCAAGATCTTCCACGTGTCTGGCTAGGGCCTGTACAGCATCATGCTGTGTTGCTAGTGCCGTGTCATGCGTAGCTGAGATTTTTTGTTGGTGGGCCTGTGACACCTCCACCTGTGCGATCCTGTCTTGTAGGCCGTTTAGATCGTCAAGTAGGCCCCGGATTTCCGCCAGCAGCGAGGTCTGTAAACCCGCCGTCGAGGTCGCCAGGTCTTCCCTGGTGGGGAGGGAGCGGAGGAGTGTATGGAGGTCTGGCGGGGGATCCCAGCGCTCACCTGCACGCCCCGTTTCCGATCCGCTCGGGGAGCTTGGAGCCGAGACATCTCGTGCGGCCGCTATCTTGGATTCTGCCGCCGGATCCGCGGCCTCCTTATTAGGTGCCCAAAATTGCCGGATTGAGCCCAGGCGTGCGTTGGGTATGGTCTCCGGTGGTCCAGGGGTATGTGGAGGCTTGCGGGGCTTGACCATCCTGAACGGGTGGTGTGCTTATGTGCTCGGAGTCGGCTGTGGCTGCGGAGCTCTCCTCTCACGCGGCCATCTTGCCCGGCGGTCAGGACACGCCCCCAATGCCTTCATTTTTAGTATCTCAAGTGCTTGATTGATCACCACCTCCATGTAAGGGGGGGTGTGGTCAATCCCCATCACTCTCAATGGAGGGTATTGGATGTCCAATGTCCCGAAAGTGTCGGACAACCGGTTCATGCTTTCTACTCCCAAAATGGCCACCTGAATTGCTGAACGGTAATTGGTCATGAGCTCCCTCAGTCTATTGTTGGTTTTGCCAAAATAGGCAAGCCCACATGGACCTGTAATTTTGCAGGCCCTGAACTCGGTAGTACACATGATACGATGTTTAATCTGAAATGTTCGGCCACTTCTAGGATGAAAGAATTTCAAAACCCATAACGATCCGCTTACATGTGCTACAGACTAGGCAGCGAAAGCAGCCTGGATTCGAGTAAGTCTTACATGGACCCATATTATATTGTCCGAATATACCAAGCAATACAGAAAATTTTGATTTCTTTGATACCAAAGGAGTGGAACCTCCCGTGTATGACTAGCCAACACCGGATCCCTCTGAAATATACTCCAGTGTTAGTGAATGATCTTAGAAAATTGCCCAGAACCTGTGTGATAGTGTAGCGCTGATTTAAAAATGTGCTCTGGTGCAATGAACTATTGATACCACTAGAGGGAGACAGAGACATTGTGGACTATGCTGGACAAAAACAAACTCCATCTCCCATCACCATTTGCGTGAGGACAGGAAGTGGGTGGTACAAAGATGAGGAAGGACATCAGCAGTGTGAGCAGAGCCACGAGAGACTTAGGACGCACGCTGGGGCCGTTAGGGATTGAAACCAGGCCGGAGTGTGGATGTTGCTACAGTGGTGTTGGAGATCGTGCTATTCCCTGAGCGTTTGACAGAACAGAGCGAGCAGTGAGAGAGAACAGTCGCAGGTGACACTTCTGGGATCCTGGCAGAGTTGAAGCGCAGATAGACGGCGGCATCCATTGTTGCAGTGATCGGAGAGAGAGTGTGCATCGGCTGGCTGTGTACTACGCTGAACTGTTCTTGACAAAGTGCAGTTTGGGAGAAGAGGGACATCGTGTGAGGAGAGGCTGGAAACCGGAGGGGAGTGCTGGCGGATTATGTGCTCGTGTTCTTGCTGAGGAGAACCAGATCGGGAGTGCAGGCGTTAACAGCATCGTGTTCCAAGTGGCAGCGAGGACAGATCCTTTTGAGAGAGAGCCCTTTCTCCAGCGTTCATCGGTTCAGGACAAGCGGTTACACTGGATGGGTGAGAAGGCTTCGGCCTGGTGAAAACGCAGAACATTGCGCACTTGTTTATTGTTTCTTTAAGGGCCCCAACGGTGACTAGTCGAAGATTGTTTTTGTTTCATTCACTGGCCAGTTGAACACAGTACCCCGGTACCCTAGAAAATACACATATATATTTTTGAGCTATTTTTCACGGGACTTACACTCCAGAACTGAGGGGGTTAACCAGTTTCTTTTACCGCCGCATGTTTTTCCCGCGTTATGAATTCTTGGTACTCAAATACCATATATGCGTATTATATGCTGCTTTATTGGGATCAGTAAAGAATAGAATATAGAAAAAATCCACAACAGTGCTGGTGTATAGTTATTTCCTAGTGCGGTGAGACTATCCCGAGGTTTATTCAGCGGCTCCTTTGGGGGTGAGCGCTACAATAGGTTTGAGGAAACAATTCGTGATCGTTGTGTACTTTTGCTAACAGGGTCCAATATTGTTCCCGAGCCATATTTAAAGCCTGGTCTAAGACATCCGACCAATAGCCCTGGTGTATAAATTGAGAGCAAATCGCCGAAATTTGTTCATCCCTCTGAGTTGTTGCGTAAAACCCTTTAAAATTGAGAAATGGGCAGCGAGTCATTAAGCTTCTGAGGATGAAAAGCTGGAAGCTGTAATATCATATTACGATCCATCGGTTTTCCAAATAAGCAATACAAAAAACACTGTCCAGATATCAAAATGGACAAACCCAGAAAAAGCGATAAGAGTGCCATATGAAAATCTCACAGTGTATGGTAAAGCATTGAGACCATTCAAGATCTCCAACAATTCCACATGGATGCCACACCATACCAAAAATGCATCGTCAATACAACGCATGTAGAATTGAGGATTCAAACCAAATGCCGGTAAAAAATATATATGCATTTGCGTACATGGGAGCCATGGGTGCTCCCATGAACATAACGGACACTTGCAAATAAGGGTGATTCTCTTAGGAAAGATAGAATAAATTTGATGGGGTATAGGACCCCCCCCCCCGAGTGTTAATCAAAACAGAACGCATCAAATCTATTCCATCAGAAGAAGAAATGATGGCATATAGGCTATTGACATCAATTGTAACCAATAATGAATCATGGGCAAGAGACTATATATAGGTATATATAAATGCAGGGTGTCGAAGGGTGTAAGGGTGTAGTACTGGTGCTTAACTCTCCATTGTTTCACACTCAGGGGGAGCAGTACTAATCATGTTCAAGCATTCATCACACCTATACGTGGGAACCACCATGAGGGATCGCAAAGCATCTTCAAACCGTCGCTATCCGTTGTGCTGAAGAAAATGTAAAGAGTGTTAAAGTTATAGAGGATACTGGGACCAGTAATCATGTTTTCATGTTTTTCAAAGAATTTAAATTTACGATAGCAATACCTATAACCGCACGCATGGAAATACTGTAAATTTATTTGCTAGGATTGCAGAATACAAAGATGCAAAGTGTTACAATGTATAGAAGCTCCCTTTCAACCATAACAAACATCTCGTGCGACCAATTACCACTTCATACAGAATATCAAATTCTGAGAGTCAGAGATCCATAAAGTCTATATCAAAACGTTGTTGCATTGCTAAAAAGATCTTTACTATATCAGCTCTCTTCAGATACGTGGAACATTTACAAAAACATTACCTTAGCTCCAAGAAAAAAAATGAAACCTATTAGAACGCTGGAAACAAGTCTGGGGGACGTGACATTGAAAAACTGATGCACAAGAGAAGCACGTGCTTCCAGACAGAGCAGCATTACCTTTAAAGTTAAACTGCCCGAGATGATTGGGATCCACTCAGATACTTCCCAAGTACCCAACAGCACCATGAAAGTATGACCCTAAAAAGTGTTAGTCTAGTGAAAAAAATTACATGTCCTACTTAAATACAACATGTCATTTTAACCCAAGATTAACTGGCTGGCCAGAGGATGAGCATCATAAACCCTGCCATGGGGTCTTAAACTTATGCTCTGACCAGAGTACAGCCAATCAATTAGCGAGTCAGCTGTATGTTGGGTGCATGCATGTCAAGGTTTAAATCAGGGCTGTCAAATTCCATCCCTACAGATATTGATGAACTACACCTGCCATAATTATCTAGCCACCTGCTGCAGTCAAAGAGTTCTGGGAACTGGAGACCGTCAACATCAGGGGAGGCCGGAGTTTGACATCCATGGTTTAAATCAAACACCTCCTCCAGCATTTGGGTCAAAATGATAGATGCCTTACCAATAGAGGGCATTACATTTTTAACAGGACTGGTCAGGAAAGGTATCCCACCCATACGTTGCAATAGCCAAGCTGCCTCAGGATGGATTACATTTAAATTCAGCACATGCCAATGACCTTAACTCTCCATTGCTTCACACCCAGAGGTGCAGTATTAATCCAGTGTAAGCATCCATCACGGTTATACATGGGAACCACCACCTTGAGGGATCGCAAGCATCTTCAAGCCTTAGCAATCCATTGTGCTGAAACCATTGTAGAGAAGAGCATTAGATACATTCTCTACATGCTATGTTAAGGTTGCAGAGGATATTGTGCCCTGTATTCAGTTTTTGATCTAACACGGACTACACTAAATGTAGAGGAGCTGTTCGACCCTTACAGAAAAAGTAAGACCCTGCATTAACCGTCCCTTGGCTTGAGCTTTCCATCCTTGTACTTTACAGCAGTGGGATACGAGAGGGTTCCCAGAGCTTGCGCGCGAGGTCCTGGCATTGCTGTATCACATGCTCTGGAGGGATGATTCCCAAGTGTAAAGTGAGCAGTTCGTAACATTTTACCATCTCTGTCTGATGATTTTTGCAATAATAGCGGAGCAGCTTCCTGAAAAAGAAAGAAAAGAAGAATTGAACAAACCAGTAGATGTCCCTTTACTGAGGTGAGGGATGGGGGGGGGGTGTCATAAAAAAATATATGACCAGGACAAATGCAGAAACCAACTTGTGAACAATTAAAAAACATTCATGACCATGGATACTGCAAGACAATAAATATTTACAGTCAGGTCCAGAAATATTGGGACATTGACACAATTCTAACATCTTTGGCTCTATACACCACCACAATGGAGTTGGAATGAAACAAACACAATGTGCTTTAACTGCAGACTGTCAGCTTTAATTTGAGGGTATGTACACCCAACTCAGGTGAACGGTGTAGGACTTACAGCAGTTTGCAGATGTGCCTCCCACTTGTTAAGGGACCAAAGGTAATGGGACAGAATAATAATCATAAATCAAACTTTCCCTTCTTAATACTTGGTTGCAAATCCTTTGCAGTCAATCACAGCCTGAAGTCTGGAACGCATAGACATCACCAGATGCTGGGTTTCATCCCTGGTGATGCTCTGCCAGGCCTCTACTGCAACTGTCTTCAGTTCCTGCTTGTTCTTGGGGCATTTTCCCTTCAGTTTTGTCTTCAGCAAGTGAAATGCATGCTCAATGGGATTCAGGTCAGGTGATTGACTTGGCCATTGCATAACATCCCACTTCTGTCCCTTCAAAAACTCTTTGGTTGCTTTTGCAGTATGCTTTGGGTCATTGTCCATCTGCACTGTGAAGCGCCGTCCAATGAGTTCTGTAGCATTTGGCTGAATGGGAGCAGATAATATTGCCCGAAACACTTCAGAATTCATCCTGCTGCTTTTGTCAGCAGTCACATCATCAATAAATACAAGAGAACCAGTTCCATTGGCAGCCATACATGCCCACGCCATGACACTACCACCACCATGCTTCACTGATGAGGTGGTATGCTTAGGATCATGAGCAGTTCCTTTCCTTCTCCATCTTCTTCTCTTCCCATCACTCTGGTACAAGTTGATCTTGGTCTCATCTGTCCATAGGATCTTGTTCCAGAACTGTGAAGGCTTTGTTAGGTGTTGTTTGGCAAACTCTAATCTGGCCTTCCTGTTTTTGAGGCTCACCAATGGTTTACATCTTGTGGTGAACCCTCTGTATTCACTCTGGTGAAGTCTTCTCTTGATTGTTGACTTGGACACACATACACCTACCTCCTGGAGAGTGTTCTTGATCTGGCCAACTGTTGTGAAGGGTGTTTTCTTCACCAGGGAAAGAATTATTCGGTCATCCAACACAGTTTTTTGTGGTCTCCCGGGTCTTTTGGTGTTGCTGAGCTCACCGGTGCATTCCTTCTTTTTGAGAATGCTCCAAACAGTTGTTTTGGCCACGCCTAATGTTCTTGCTATCTCTCTGATGGGTTTGTTTTGTTTCTTCAGCCTAATGATGGCTTGCTTCACTGATAGTGACAGCTCTTTGGATCTCATCTTGAGAGTTGACAATAACAGATTCCAAATGCAAATCGCACACTTGAAATGAACTCTGGGCCTTTAATCTGCACATTGTATTTGGGGTAATGAGGGAAAATCACACACCTGGCCATGGAACAGCTGAGAAGCCAATTGTCCCATTACCTTTGGTCCCTTAACAAGTGGGAGGCACATCTGCAAACTGCTGTAAGTCCTACACCGTTCACCTGAGTTGGATGTACATACCCTCAAATTAAAGCTGACAGTCTGCAGTTAAAGCACATTGTGTTTGTTTCATTCCAACTCCATTGTGGTGGTGTATAGAGCCAAAGATGTTAGAATTGTGTCGATGTCCGAATATTTCTGGACATGACCTGTACATATCATTGTTCGTTTTCCATGAGTCCCTGGTAGCTTTAGACTCGCATAGAGCAGCGACCAACAACCTGAACCTTAAGATGTTTTTGAACTACATCTTCCATGAGGCTCAGAAAACCTAAAGAGTAGCTGAGAATTATGTGAGATGTAGTTCCAAAACAACTGGAGGGTCGAGGTTGCTGAACCCTGACATAGAGCAAATATTGTTTTCTTCAGGGCTGTCAAACTCCAGCTCCAAAATGTTTCTGAACTACAACTCCCAATGATCCATGTTAAAATGATCTACAATGTGGAAAGTTTTCTTAACTAGTAGTTTCCTCCACGCTAGATACCAAAGCCAATTAGACACCAACAAATTCCGTAACGATGTACGATGGGTGGGACATAAATATACATACAAGTTAGACACACATAGAACAGTGGGAGAGAGGAGCCTGCTCAAGAGCTTACAATCTAAGAGGAGTGAGTAGACACACAGAGGGGAGGGTAAATAATCGAGTATGTGACAAAGTGTAAGGTTTTGCGGTGGCGCCGCCACAAGAAGGCCAAGTCCAGTATTGCTACATCCTGAATATAGCCTTGGAAGCACTTTTCTTCTATGTTTTAGTCTGCCTTACTGTGAATCCACAGGCCTTTTCTCTACGACAGCTTTTCCTCACCATATGTCTAATAAGCGCTGGCTGGTCCTCCATAAAAGGACTACTACCACATCCAGGCAACGCTCTTTCATTGCATCCCTTGTCTTCACAGAGTGAGGACGTACCTGGATCTTCTCCAGAGACCTGTAACCAGCCTTTCTGAACTTGCCTATTGATATCTTGTTGCTGAACCCTACTTGTGTAGTCAACCTTGCCAAGAATGCTGTCAGCCTCTGTGACCCTATTGCCTTCTTCTGACTTCGCC
Organism: Leptobrachium leishanense; assembly: GCA_009667805.1. NCBI lineage: Eukaryota > Metazoa > Chordata > Amphibia > Anura > Megophryidae > Leptobrachium > Leptobrachium leishanense. The sequence goes on from RXON01000606.1 coordinate 19,730, forward strand.
AGATCGTCGCCAGCGTTGGTGAACTCATTGCCTTCTTCAGACTCTACCAGATTTCTAAGCCCCTCCTCTGCTCTCCATCGTCACCAAAACACTCAACTAGGGTTCCCGCTGATTTACAGATCTTCCTTGCTCAACTGACCCTCTTTGTTCTACATACCCTCCTGGATTTACAACCCTCGTGTTTACAAAGTCCTTCCAAGTTACCAAGGACTCCTCTGTATAATCCAGGTTCCCTTTCCAGTTAATTTTGTACCTTTCAAGATTCCTTATGTTCTTCCACAGTTAATTGACTATGTATCCCATAACCCTTACGGTTTATTCAAAGACCGGTTACTGTTTCTTCATATTCAAATCTCCTGTGTCCGGTTATAGAATATATCCTGCAAATCCACCTCAACCTTTTGTTCCTGTATTCTATTTACTGCGATTGGGTTCTTATCCACATTCACCGGACACAAACCTTACACATAGTGGGGTGCACAGGGTCTGTGTGCAGGGCTGGATTTATAAATAGGAAGAGAAGGCATGTGCCTACAGGCGCCTTCCACAAGGGGGCGCCTTGCTCTGCAAAAAAAAAAAAAAAATTTGCAGTCATTTTTAGACCCCTGTAACGCAGGACCCCCTACAGGCTAGAGCAGTGGTTCCCAACCGCGGTCCTCAAGTACCCCCAAAAGGTCAGGTTCGCCAGATATCTGAAGCACAGCACAGGTGATATGATTTGCTTCTCAGTGATTGCAGGATTCAGTCTGCATTTCCCCAAGGGAATCCTTAAAACCTGACCTGTTGGGGGTACTTGAGGACCGCGGTTGGAACCACTGGGCTAGAGGGAAGGTATCATTGGAAAGGCCAGAGTAAGGCCTTTCCAATGACACAAGAAAAGACCAGTTTTTATAAAAAATAAAATAATAAAACAAAATAATGAGGGTTAGGCTACTACTACAACAGATTCTGCCCCTGGTTTTGATGGGAGTACAGCAAGAAGTGAAACCTTTTTATTTTTACACTTTTAAGGGGGGAGGGGGGCATGGAGGTAGATGCGTTGCAAATCTTTGTGCCTACAGGCTCCTGAGATGTAAATCAAGGCCTGCGTGGGGGGGGGGGTAGATTGGGAAAGGTACAATGTGGGGGGATTATCAAGTAAGTAATGTGTTATTACAGACTACCTGAAGGAGTGAAGGGATGGGGAGAGTCTGGATTGATTTTTCACATTATCCCGTTCCAATAACAGACTAAATATCATCTCACCCGGTTAATATCTGCTTTTAACAGTATACAATCTAAAATACAAATGCGAATAAAGAAACCAAAAGGGCAATTTACTGCAACGTCAAAAGACCGCGCTTCGTAGTTGTATATGTTCCATGGTTTTATTTAACAAGGTTAAACCGAGTAGCGTCCTCGTGCTGTGATACAAGCTGTGCACGGTTTGACTGATTTGGAGTTTAATTAACATTTAATCTAAAGAACTAGAAGAGAGAAAGGGGAAAAAGAATAGAAAAAAAAAACCCTGCATATTGTGTGCGTATTTCACACAAAAAAAACAAAAAAACTACAAATAACATTCTCATTTAGAGCCGCGAGCGCAGAGGAAGAAACAGACACTATGAAAAAATAATAGAAAAGAAGATGAAACAGCGGATTTAAGTAACACGGAATACATGTACTTCAAAAGGCAGTAATGAAGACACGAATTTCAATAAACCTGAACGAAATCACGGTTATCATCGTGGCGGGTCACCTGTAATAATCGCCGGCTAGCATTCCTATTGGAGCCGAATCATCTCCTAGAACTGGAACCTCTATTACTTCAAGCTTATCACCCTGCAAAAAAATAAGAGAAAAGAAATCAAATTGTAGATTATTATTATATATTGGATAGATTTTCAGTGATTTATGTTATTTTACATGACAATTGTAGCAGCCCTCCTAGGCTGAAAAACGTTTGGCGCCATCTTGGCCGATGGAAGCTGATCCAAATCCAATGATAGACCTGTCCTTTTGCCTTACATCTCAGATCTACACCAGACTCCGGGCCCTATTTCTAAAAACTTTACCAGAGCTGTCGTAAACATAGCCACTCCATAGACTGTAATTGTTCTGGAAAGTTTACGACCGCTCTGGTTAAGTTTACTCCAGGGTTGGAACGTTGCCCTCTGAATTTAGGGGCGCAGTTAATGCGTTGGGTAACAAGGACTCAAAACCGAAAGCATGTTTTTAGGTCAGCCGTGTAAAATGGATCAATGTGCAGATGGGGTTGATACGTAGACCCGGTCATAATCACGGAGAGACTTCAACCTTCATACTCAGCCTTCACCTTCTCTCTGCTGACCTTACGGACATCCTTTTCATGGTCAGTTACAAATGCATTTAACAAAGTCACCGATCCCATATTGGAAAGGCACTTAAATATGGAAACTTTAAATCAGAGAGATCAAACTCTGGCCCCTCAGATGTTTCCGAACAACATCTCCCATGATTCTCTAGACTCTGCCATTGCAAACAAAGAATCCTGGAATTGTAGACAATAAACATCTGGGTGGGTGGAATTGAGATCCCTTCTTTAAATTATGTTATCAACTTCCTATCTTTCATTTTAAAGCTGGGATCAAATTCTAAAATAAATAAATAATAGTGAGAGCTCACCAAGAGGTCTTTCCCCACCAGGATTCCTGACATTAAATCTGTCGAAGCACCTCTTAATATACCAGAATGCCATTCTTCGGGCAAGTACAGGTAAAATGTCATTCCAATGAATCCTTGAACTACTCAATGACATTTTGGGAAAGTCGTCCCAAATGGAAAGGGATTTCATCCAAGTGGGAACCAAGCTTCCACTGCTAAAAGAACGCGTAAACTGTGTTCCCGCATGACTTGACCCCCGTTTTTAAGCATAAAATAACCCTAAATGTATGTACACATATTTTCCTTCCATTATCATTTTCCTCCTGCCGGCATCGGTCTGTTGTTGCATTTCCTTTAATCAGACCTCTTTGCCTCGCC
>RXON01000607.1:0-119170 GCA_009667805.1 Leptobrachium leishanense
TCAGGATCCTCTAATTCCCCGTATACTCATATATAGAGCTCAGGATCCTCTAATTCCCCGTATACTCATATATAGAGCTCAGGATCCTCTAATTCCCCGTATACTCATATATAGAGCTCAGGATCCTCTAATTCCCCGTATACTCATATATAGAGCTCAGCATCCTCTAATTCCCCTTATACTCATATATAGAGCTCAGGATCCACTAATTCCCCGTATACTCATATATAGAGCTCAGGATCCACTAATTCCCCGTATACTCATATATAGAGCTCAGGATCCTCTAATTCCCCGTATACTCATATATAGAGCTCAGGATCCTCTAATTCCCCGTATACTCATATATAGAGCTCAGGATCCTCTAATTACCCATATACTCATATATAGAGCTCAGGATCCTCTTATTCCCAGCAACAAAATAGAAACGTGTCTGAACGACTCAATCCTGGGGGATCCTTTCTCAGTATTAGAATAAGTCCTTCCAGCATGTCTCCTGTTTACTCGGACACACACTGACCTTATAAACCCCTTCCTGAGGCAGGATGGTTAACCCTTCGGCTGCCCTCAAGGGATCACAACCCCAATAGGGGTGAAACATAGCGCCCATCCAGGACCCAGCCTCGCCGACCTCTACTAATATATACACAAAGACAGAAGCAGGGAACACGACTAATAAGAGGCACTGGATAAACAAACAGAGGCAGGACTAGAGAACAAGACGAGCAGAAGGAATACGAGTATATATAGAGGAGAGACGAAACGAGAGACTAAAAGAAACGGAATATAGTTTAGAAAATAAGGAAGAAGCCTTTAAATGATGACCAGGGTTTCAGCAGGCGAGTAACAGAAGTAGTCTAGTGTCCAAGCAGGGGTTCGGCAGCGGGTAGTCAATAGAGGGGGGGGGGTTCAGCGGAGAGGCAAAGTCCAGTAGTTTAAAGCTAGAGTTCGGCAACAGGTAATCAGATATAGGGGGGGGGGGGGGGTCAGCAATACAATAAGTCCAGGATATCAGGCAGAGGTTCAGCAGTTCCTGGGACGTTTGAAGATAGAATACTCAATGTATAGGCAGACAAGCAATGTACAAGCACCCATAGTGCTTTGCTCTATTGTAGGGGGGTGCAGGCCTCTCTATTAGTAGCACCTGCACCTCTCACAGGCTACGAGAGACGGATCGGAAAGATTAGGAATATACCAGCCCCAGATTTGTTTTTCCTGCAACGCCGGGGTGCGTGACAATACATATATATATATAATGAGCACAGGATCCGCCTTTAGTACATGTTCTATTAAGATAAAGTCGTCTCTTTATGGGGTGTTTCGCCGCACTATCCATGGGGAATGTTTAATCTCAGAGTTTTGCTTGAGGGATCGAGTTGCACAGAATTGATAGTTTTCTGGGAATCCCATTTATCACAATTCTAGTCTGTTCGTCGAGATATATATATTTACCTCTTATTAATTATGGAAATTCTCCAGTAACCGTGATCATTAAACATTGTTGGAAAAAACAGTAAATGTGGTGATTGAGAAAGGAAATGCAAACGGCGCCAGAAGAAGATTCCTTGATGAAGCTCCGGCCACTGTTTGGATTTAACCAAAGTTAATAGCCAATGCAGGAGGGGCTTGGTTGGCGACGGCCATCTTCCCGACATCCAAAATCCCGACAAAAATGTGACACCTAAAATCATTGTATGCCCAGTCAGTTGGCCTGCGGTGCTGCAGAATCTATTGCAACACACCGGCCAATTGATAGCTCCAACATATGCCGTAGCGCTGAACAGCACCATATGTCACTGTCCATCAGCCTGTGGAGCTGAATACAATAGATCAGTACCACAAGCCAATGGACGGCCACATACATACATACATACTCAAAGAGCACCGTAATTCTGACCGCAACCGAAAAACCGCTGAAGTGATTTGAATAATTGCCCAACGTCGCATCAATCCAATAAGCTGCTGAAGAAAAAAAATTTATGTTCAGAGTCTGAGATCCTAGAAATGGGGAGAGAGAAATTGAGGGAGGAAATGGGACAGGGGAGAAAAGACCTCAGATACACGATGTACACCCAGACCTCAGATACACGATGTACACCCAGACCTCAGATACACGATGTACACCCAGACCTCAGATACACAATGTACAGCCAGACCTCAGATACACAATGTACAGCCAGACCTCAGATACACGATGTACAGCCAGACCTCAGATACACGATGTACAGCCAGACCTCAGATACACGATGTACAGCCAGACCTCAGATACACGATGTACAGCCAGACCTCAGATACACGATGTACAGCCAGACCTCAGATACACGATGTACACCCAGACCTCAGATACACGATGTACACCCAGACCTCAGATACACGATGTACACCCAGACCTCAGATACACGATGTACAGCCAGACCTCAGATACACAATGTACAGCCAGACCTCAGATACACAATGTACAGCCAGACCTCAGATACACAATGTACAGCCAGACCTCAGATACACAATGTACAGCCAGACCTCAGATACACAATGTACAGCCAGACCTCAGATACACAATGTACAGCCAGACCTCAGATACACAATGTACAGCCAGACCTCAGATACACAATGTACAGCCAGACCTCAGATACACAATGTACAGCCAGACCTCAGATACACAATGTACAGCCAGACCTCAGATACACAATGTACAGCCAGACCTCAGATACACAATGTACAGCCAGACCTCAGATACACAATGTACAGCCAGACCTCAGATACACAATGTACAGCCAGACCTCAGATACACGATGTACAGCCAGACCTCAGATACACGATGTACACCCAGACCTCAGATACACGATGTACACCCAGACCTCAGATACACGATGTACACCCAGACCTCAGATACACGATGTACACCCAGACCTCAGATACATGATGTACACCCAGACCTCAGATACGTGTGTGTATTGAGACAGGGCTCCTCCTTTTCAGCCACGTCTTCTAGGGCAACAAACAGTAACAATGCAAGTTCTTTTTAGCAGAATTAAATTTTTCCCTCAACGGATGGCAACAGTGGTGCCCAGCAAACACAAAACCTAGATATAGAATAAAGGGCTGAGGCAATAGATGAGGAGAGCTGAGAGTAATGAGAGTGGAGGTTGGGAGAAGTGAGTGTAACTAGGAGACTGGAGAAACAAGGAACAGCAGCATGAGAACTAAACAATAGCGGGGCAAGACAGAAGCGATTTAAAAAAAAAGGCACAGGGAGGAGCTAACAGTACATGAAAAGGGAGGATACAGATAGGGCTGCCAGGTCAGCCCAGTTTTTCTGGACACATTCCGATTTCATGCAGAGGGGGAGCCCAGGGAAAAGTGCAGCCCTGCACCATGTATAATTCATATGCTGCAGGAAGGAAATCAAGGCAGATCACCTGGGACTCCTTACCTGCAGCATATGGATTATGCATACTGCAGGGTGGCGATTTTTCATGCACTGCCCCTCAGCATGAATAAATTATGTGTCCAGGAAAACATGGCCAATCTGGCAACCCTAGATACAGAAGGAACAATAACTAAGGTAATTCCGATTTGATCCGTGGCAGAGGTTCCAGGCAAGGAATAGGCATTAAACGTAGTCAAAGTCCAGAGCTGGGGGTCATGGCAGGTAAATAGAATAGTAAAGTTCAAGCAAGGGGGGTCTGGTACACAGGAAACCAAAGTAGAATGCGGGATAAGGAACAGGGGAAGGTACCGGTGGGTTTCACAGAGGAAAGTCTAGATAGGAGTCTTTGAAGGCTGAGGATCAGGTAGTTTCAGGCATGGACTGTCTGGTCAGTAGACCTGCCAGGACTTCATTGAGGAAGCATGGAGCAGAGGGCGTAGCTTCCTTTTAAGGAGACCTCATTAGGCAGGGTGGAGTTCACCTGAAGCGCGAGAGCAAGACAACCAGGCAGGGAGTTCAGGAATCTGTATAACACATAAACTGAGATTTAACATGTGCAGGGCTTAAAGGGGCTGCCAGGGGTCAGAGTGTCCGGGTCCTGACACACACACACACCCACTAGGGCAGCCAGATCGGCCATGTTTTCCTGGACACATATTACTATTTCATGCAGAGGGGGAACACAAAGCAAAGTGCTGCCCTGTAGCATGCATAACTCATATGCGGCAGGAAGGAAATCAAGGCAGGTCACCTGGGATTCCTCTTGATTTCTTACCTACAGTTTATGGATTATACATGCTGTGGGGAGGCATTTTTCATGCATTGCCCATCAGCATGAATACATTCTATGTGTCCAGAAAAACATGGCCGACCTGGCAACCCCTACTGATACACGTCATTTCCCCAGGGTTTTAACTGGAGGATGGGATGCAATTCAAAAGGTCTGATCTCCCATTCCTCCCATTTATAATTATGCCCGGTTTCCTGTCACTAGTATATATAGACATGGTTTTCTTGCACTTCAGTTAATCATTGCCCGGTGCCATGGTTAGCAATTATCCAGAATATCCACAGAAACTGGCACTCCTGGGACAAAAACCTATTTGTCCAGTGTGCGAGGATACACGGGTGGTACCTTTTGTGTAGTGGGAGATCCAAGGCGTAGGTACAAGAGGGATATTCCAGAGGATGGTCAAGGGGCAGGTAGAGAACGGTGGTCGGTGGGCAAGCAAGGGGTCTGATACATGATATAGCATAGGACAGGTCTGCACAGTATCAACGTTTGACTCTTAACCTCCCTGGCGTCTAATTTTTGCAAAATTTTGTGTCTAAAAGCGTTTAAATTTTTTTTGGAAAGGAAATGTGTTGTTTTATATAGTAAACCTGAATTCTGTAGGAATAACTCACTGAAATCCGTGCAAACAAGAGTCTAGTAAACACACGCAGTCAGAGAAGGTTTGAAACACGAAATAAAAATAATTATCCAAACTAATGGAAATAAATTATATTCAATAAAATAAACCAAAAACCTGCCTCTTTCCTCTGGGTGCTGGGATTCCTGTCCAGATGTACACTCCTTTGCCAAAGTAATACAGGACACAGGTACCAAAAAAAGGAGTATTTATTCTCAAAGTTTGCCCAGATCCACCAGCGAAACTTGTATTGCAAAGCCTTATTACATTTTACAAATTATTTTTATTCGCCTTTTGTTTCTGTAAAGCTGCTTTGAGAATAAATACTCTGTTTTTGGTACCCCGTGTCCTGTATTACTTTGGCAAAGGAGTGTACATCTGGACAGGATTCCCAGCACCCACTGCACTGCGCAAAGTTTATTGAAAAAAATGTTTTTACTGTATTTTTCATTTTTGAATTTGCCGCCTGGTCCCGCCCCCCCTGCGTCGTGTGACTCGCAGGGAGCGAAACCAGGAAGCAAAGTCACCGGCTGCCACGATCACATGGAGGTGACTGCGGAGACGGCGAGGGAGCGAAGGATGCAGTGAGTATGCATCCAGCCTGAGTGTGGCTCGGGTTTACCGATCGCGGTAGCGAAATTTAACCCCGAGTCACACTCGGGAATACCGCCAGGGAGGTTAATGCAAAGTCAGATTGCATAGGGGGACGTGAACCTTAATTACCAGACATGAGGTTGTGGTGTGTGTTTAGTGCTTGACTGTTAACTGATTCAGTGCTGGGTAGGTATGAGGGCAGCAATTTACAGGTATTGACCACATGCAGGTAGAGCTATCAGCCATATGGATCCTGACAATATATCTATCTATCTGGGGTGAGGTCTGGTGTCTGTGTGGTCAGTGTGTGTGCAGGGGGTAAATGGGGTGTCTGGCTTTACGTTTCAATATTAACATAAACTGGACAGGCTTTCAGAAAAATCCTCAATTATTTATTCGGAAGCGTCACATTACATTGAATGAAAGTATCAGTGAGAGCCTGAAATGAAGTATCGGTACTTGTATTTGGTCTTAAAAAAGTGGTATCGGTGCATCCCTAATATAACTATTACGTATTCCAGACCACAGACACTGGGGCAGCTGGCAGAATGCGCTTACAGCATTCTGCCAGGCCCCTCTGGCTGGCACCATGTTCCAGCAAGCGGCCACCAGCAAAGGCTGCTCTGCTGGGGACGCACTCTTGCAAGAGCGTGGCTGGAGGTACCAACAAGCGGCTGCCTTACAACTTTTGCCGGCGGCTGCTCGCTGGAACGCGGCACCAGCCACCTCAGCCCTCACTTACTACCCGGCAAGCTAGCCCAGTGCTGGCTTCCGGTGTCGGTATAGGGGGCATTTGCACGAGAACAAGTACAGTGGCTGAGAGGAAGAAAAGAGGCTCAGAAAAGAGAACTGAAGATGGAAGTCCAGGGATGCTGGTGATGTACAGGAACGGGTAGTTGAATGTGGTTCAGAGTAAGGCTGAAGTTTCAGAGCAGCAGAGCACAGCACTTCACTCTGTGAGGGTTTGAGCATCAATGATTAAGTGTGGATTGGAGTGGGGTGTAGTCCTATATTTAGGTAAGGGAGTGTCATGTGGTAGTGGTTAACTGTTGGTGTTACGGTTACCAATGCTGGTTCTGGAGAGAAGCAGTACAGGAAGAGTGCTGCCAGGGGTTCAGAGGATGGTTGTAGACATGGGATCAGATGTGCAGGAGCCTGGGGAGGTGGAGTCCCGATCTTTGCTGAACGCTGTTGGGTAACGGATTTTGATAGGAAACAGTTCCAACACAACACTGGTAGGCGTACCTCCAGCTTGTGGTATGCGTACCATGGGTTGAGAACCAAAGCTACATCTAAAATGGAGCTCGCCAGTTGGTGGCAGATGCAGACCCTGGTCTGATGCATCCCACCCATCAAGGTGGAAGCCACCGATCAGCTGTTCATACATTCTGACGGCTTGGTGTTCCATCACAATCTTTGACCTGCGTAAACGCACTGGTGATGGTTTGTAGCGGATCCCCGCTACCCTGCCGGGTAGATCCGCCATCAGCGCCGAGCTGGTCTGGGGGTGTAGAGTCAGGGGTAGCGGGCGGTAGGGATTCGGCGGTGGTCCAGCGTTTCTTTCCACGGTCCTTCCAGCGTCGCGGTTCCCCAAGCCCTATTATCCCCAATTACTAGCCGAGGCAAGAGTAAAGGTTCAAACAGGAATGAGTTTAATCAAAAACAGAACATACACGGTCCTTTTATATGGTACAGTCCCACTGTTCTCTCCCATGCCCGCCCCCAGACCCCTGGAGTGAATTCTGCACAGGGGCTAGCCATAGCCCAGGTTCTGATTGGTTGGTTCCAAGACCATTGCAGGCTTCTCTCAGGTCCTCTCAGTCTTCACTTGGGTCCACTGGTTGTATGCAGATGAAGTCTTGACCTCACAGTGATCACATACAGTGATTTACATAATCCATTGTAAAGGGAATCAGATAGTGGGTGGCTGAGACAATGTGACTCCCAACCTTTCAGAACAGGTAAACAGATAACAGATATCCAAACCGAAAGCACTTTTGCATAATCCACAAATTACTCAAACCTATTGTATATTCTATACCAAGCTAAGCATTTGACACTAGTGGCAGGTAGGGTTTTTAAAAACCACATTTAACTAAAGAAATAGAAGTCTATTTAAAACTAAAAATGAGCGATTGACAATACATTTAAAACCACACAATATAACTGAGCATAAACTAGCAGGATGGTGCAGGGGAAAAACATGATTAATTAGAAGTCTAGCAACAGTTTTACATTAAATCTACCAAAGGAAATTAGTTTCTATAAATAAAGGGTAAACGAAATAGAACAACATAAGAATGAAATTAAACAAAATAAATCCTGTGGCGGCCGTTCCGTCACAATGATGACTTGATAGTGCGTCTCCCAGCAGGTGAAGACACAATTGCTTATTACAATCGGTGGCATGCATTCGGTGAAACATCTTTGGTCTGAATGGTATGACCTATGTGTCAGATGAGCTTATAAAAGTCAAAAATTTATCCCAAAGAAATCCCCTGATCAGCTCCAGATCCTGGAGATTGGATCAGGACATCCCTATCGGTAAACTGTGGTGGATAGTGAATAATGCCCCATGTCCAGAGTTAACCCTGCGGTTTTCATGGTCTTCCATGTTCTTGTATCACTTATTTTTACAATCTTATACACTAACTTCTCTATTTCTGTCATGAAGACCTCAGGCCTCGCACCCATCGTGGTCACTGTGTCCACAAAGACGGAAAGCAAGTCACCGCGTGACCTCTGTTATTAGACGAAATGAAGGAGGAGGTGATGGAGACGTTCCCGGGTCACATGTCAGAGACGGAGGAGCGGCTGAACGGACAGGTAAGGCAGACGTTGACCCAGACATTACAATGTCTCATCTCCTCCCTTCTTCCTCCAGTGATGGGGGAGGGGAAGCTTGAATGAGTTACACGGGGGGAGACGCCAGATTCCCAAGGAAAGCAGGAAATCTTCCTCATGGTATATGTGAGTTTGTGCTGATAAATAATGGCGTCACATTAATGAGGTCATTTGCTGTTTAGGCTGAATGTGAGTTTGAGGACGTGGCCGTTTACTTCTCCCAGGAGGAGTGGGACTGTTTAAAGGAAGAAGAGAAGGAGCTTTACAGGGATGTGATGATGGAGAATTACCAGACCCTATGCTCTCTGGGTAAGGAACGTCTCCCCCTCCTTCACAGGCAGCTTCATACAAAACATCTTCTATTGTTATTGGATCATAAGTTCTTTCTGGACATTTTCTCTTCACACAGGACGGATCAATGGGATTCCTGCACTTATATCCGCCATGGAGAGAGGGGAGGAGCCGTGTGTCAGGGAGCGCCGGGAGGTGGAGAGAGGGGAGGAGCCGTGTGTCAGGAGGCGCCAGGAGATGGAGAGAGGGGAGGAGCCGTGTGTCAGGGCGCGCCGGGAATGGAAGGAGATGGGGAATTCGGTGAATATTGGGCTGGATAACAGCTTCTCGGTGAAGCAGGAGTCGTGTTCAGGTATGTTTCAGGTGGATTAAAGCAGGAAGTCACTGTTGCAGCAGGTCCATCTGTATCGATTTCCCCCAATCTAACGTGTCTCGACTCCTCTGTGATGTCTCCTGTCGTATATTCGATGAGTTGTCTTGTCTGACCCATTAACGCTATCCCTTTTCTGTCACGCTTCGTTCCCCCTCCTTGTGATTCGGTTTGCAGACACCGGGTTTGTAGCCGTGTTAATTTCGTTGACCAGTAATTTCCCTCAATGACTCGGCCGACTAAATTATTTTTGTGACTAAAACAAAATAAAAGTTATTCTGAGGAAAACTAGGAGGTAAAACCCACAGACATCTAAGTCGACTAATAAAAACTAGACTGAAATGTGAGGGCGGGGCTATTTGGGAAGATCCAATCAGAACTGATCTCCAGTAAGAGAGAAATGATGGAGTCTATATTTTCAGATCAGATGTTCCTCCAGGAGGATATGAGGAGTTTGGAAATTCTAGAGAAATGCCTAAATCATGCAGAATACACTTTAACCCTTTCACTGCTGAGGACGTGTGGGGAACGTCCTCATTGACTCTTAAGGGTTCCTTTGAACCCCGATATCTTCTGTTTTCAGCTAGTAGGGTCATATTTGGTATCATTAGAAAGGCCAGAGCATGGTCTTTCCAATGATACCAAACATGACCATGATTAAAGTAAAAAAAAATAATAACAATAATAATACAAAAAAGAAAAATGTGCCGTGAAATTGCTCAGTAGTGAAGGGGTTAAACACGTTAGATTTTATTTACTGAATCTCCTCTTGATTTAATCGACCTAAACTAAAACTATTCCATTCATACGACTGAAATATGACTAAAACTGACAGGGTTATTCAGAGAGAGGTGAAAAGCAGGAGAATGAGTGGAGACTGGAAAATTCTAGGTCAAAATAGCCAAACCAGAAAAATTCTCCCTTTCATCTCACTTTCCAAATCGGCTATTTTGACCTAGAATTTTCCATTCTCCAGTCATTCTCCTGCTTTTCACCTCTCTCTGAATAACCATGCATGTTTAATGTTTCACTAAACCCTCCTAAGGCTGACGGGTCCTTTTGAAGGCCAGGCTACTCCAATAACCCGGATAGTCAGGGCTGTGTGACTGAGTGTCCGGATTTGGTTGGTGGATTGAAGCCCAGTATGCGGTACTTTGCGGCTATGAGGAAATGGAGGTGGGCGTTTACTAGAGGGTGTCCAATAGTGAGGTCTAGATTGTTTCGACAGGTCAAGCCTGGCTGTGTTCTGGGATAGTGAAAAGGAAGACCAAGGGTCGACATCACAATGTAAGCAGGAGCAGTGAACATAGGTAGAAAGACAACTGCGCACCATCCTATGCGTGCTACGGGTTTTTATGGAGAGCCGTGTCCTTACTCCTCCCATAGGGGAGGTCTCCAACCTTCCCTGTGCCTTCACAGGCTAAGGAAGAGGTGTGGGCCTCTTTCACACCCTCATACATGCAGGTCACACACCCCCGTGACCCTGCCACTCCCCGGTTCCGCCCCAATGGGGAAACCGCACCAGGGAGGACACGAGATCATGCAGTACCGCGGAGGAAGACTAGGAACACACGGCTGCCGGTGAGAGGAAGCAGCGGATTGCACTGCCCTCTCCACCGCGGGATGGGAGGGGAGTATGGGATTGGGGGGGGGGTTAGTCCATTGTATTAACACCAGCTTTAAGAGACAGGGCTTCTCAGTGAAATACCATCTTCCAGGTGGAAGCATAAGCACTTTGGAATAGCCTGCTCTTCCATTCGTAAGTGCAAATTAATGCTCCTACACAAAGTACAGGAGATGTTAATTTACAGTAACCTCACACAGGACTCGAGACACAAGCCCAGCTTACACCGAGTGCGGAATAGCGATTCCTGGCAAGAAGATAACTACAGGAGACGCTGTGCGCGACGCCGTGTGTGCCGCTCTGTGTGTGACGCCGTGTGTGACGCTTTGTGTTACGTCCTATGTTAAATCTCTTGTCAATGTAATCTCTTCCAGATGACTTCCTGTACGGAAATTATACCAACGAGGGAAATTCACCAGTGACCTGGGATGATTTGTTTGGATCGAAGCAGGCGTCTGTAGAGGATGGATTTTCTATAGATTGCCTGATGCCTACAGACCTGAAGATCAAAATAATTGAAGAAACCTCTTCTTCAACCTCTGATTTTGGGGAGTTATTTGGTCCTGAACCTCATCATCCAGAAACTCTCACAGCAGAGAAGCCTATCAGCAGTAAACCAGCTGCTGTTCCACGTCCGAGAAGTCACATAAAAGTCATGCCTTTCATATGTTCTATATGTGGGAAAGGCTGTATGAACGGGGGGATTTTTCGTGCTCACGTGAGAAATCATTCGGTAGTGGAGCCCAATAAGTGCTCTGTATGCGGGAAACGTTTTTCTTCTAAATCGAGTCTTATAGGACATCGGAAGATTCACATAGAGAAGCCTTTTCCATGTTCTGAATGTGGGAAAAACTTCAGAGATAAAGAGACTCTTGACACTCACATGAAAAGTCACTGGGAGGTGAAGCTCAATAAGTGCTCTGTGTGCGGGAAATGTTTTACGGTTAGGTCATCTCTTAAAGCACATATGAAGATTCACATCGAGAGGCCTTTTCCATGTTCTGAATGTGGAAAAAACTTTGTAGATAGAGAAACTCTCAATGCTCACATGACAATTCACTTGGAGGTGCAGCAAAATAAGTGTTCTGAGTGCGGGAAATGTTTTAAATCTAGATCCTATCTTAATATGCATCAGAAGACTCACACAGGAGATAGCCCTTATTCATGTTCAGAATGTGGGAAATGTTTCATGAAAAACTCAGCTCTTGTTGTGCATAAGAGAATTCACACAGGAGAGAAGCCGTATTCGTGTTCCGAATGCGGGAAAAGTTTTCGAATTAAATCAAATGCTATCGATCATCAAAAAACTCACGCAATAGAGAAGCCGTTTTCTTGCTCGGTTTGTGGGAAACATTTTAAGTCTAGATCATATTTTAATGCACATAAGAAGATTCACACTGGAGAGGCACCTTTTTTGTGTTCTGAGTGTGGGAAATGTTTTGTCCGCAAGACAGAGCTTCTTGATCATAAGAGAAGTCACACGGGAGAGAAGCCTTTTTCTTGTTCTGAATGTGGGAAGTGTTTTGGCACTAACGGATCTCTTATTACACATAAGAAAATTCACTCAAAAGTGTCGGCCAACATGTGTTCTATATGTGGGAAATGTTATACTTCTAGCTCAAGCCTTCGTAAACATCAGATGACCCACACAGGAAACTATCCATTTACATGTTCTAAATGTGGTAAATGTTTCACTTGTAAATCACGCCTGGTCATGCATCAGAGTGTTCACACAGAACAGAAACCATTTTCATGTTCAGAATGTGGGAAATCATTTGGCCTTCGCTCAACTCTTATTGGACATCAAAGAATTCACACAGGAGAGAAGCCTTTTCCATGTTCTGAATGTGGGAAATGCTTCATCCGTGCCTCAGCTCTTATTTCACATAAGAGAACTCACACAGGAGCGAAGCCACATTCCTGTTCTGAATGTGGAAAACGTTTTCGTTTTAATTGCGAGATGGTTGAACATCAGAGAACTCACACAGGAGAGAAGCCTTTTTTCTGCTCTGAATGTGGGAAATGGTTTAGACGGCGTATCGGTCTCATTGAACATCAGCGAAACCACACGGGAGAGAAACCTTTTGTATGTTCTGAATGTGGAAAATGTTGTATCAGTAGCTCTGCTCTTATTTCGCATAAGAAAACTCACACAGGAGCAAGGCCACATTCCTGTTCTGAATGTGGAAAATCTTTTAGCAGTAGCTTAACTCTTCTTTCCCATCAGAAAAATCACGCAAGAGAGAAGCCCTATAAATGTTCTCTATGTGGGAAATGTTTTAGCTATAGATCAAATTTTCTTATTCATGTAAGAATTCACAAAAAAAAGAAGCCTTATGCATGTTCTGATTGTTTGACAATTTTTGACACTTGGAAGAGCTTTTGTCGACACCGGAAACTTCACGTTGCAAAGTAGCCTTTTAACAGTCTAAAGCGACAGGAGGTGCAGAAGAGCCTGATCACCTGAGCTTACATGGAAGGAACCTCTTTGCATGTTTTGAATGAGGGAATATTTTAGTCTCAGTGACGAGCTCTCACGAGTGAATCCTTTTTCATGTTATAAATGTGGGAATAGGTCCAGCTGTTTCCGGAGTCGTTTTGTGCGTCAGAGAAAGCTTTTTCATTCTGCCAGTGTGGGAAACATTTTACCTGGGTTCTCATTTTGTCCACATCAGAGAAATCATAAAAAAGTGTTTGTATATACTGTGATGGTGCAGCCATCATTTGGAGCATTACAGTGGGAAGAAAAAGTATGTGAACCCTTTGGGATTACGAGGTGTTTTGCATGAATTGGTGATAAAATGTGCTCTGATCTTCATCTAAGTCACATCAATTTGAAAAACACAGTCTGCTTAAAATAATACAACACAAACATTATATGTTTTCATGTGTTTATTGAACATAACATGTAAACATTCACAGTGCAGGGTGGAAAAAGTATGTGAACCCCTAGCCTAATGACTTCTCCAAGAGCTAATTGGAGCCAGGAGTGAGCCAACCTTGAGTCCAATCAGTGTGATATTATTGGATGTGTTGCTGAAAGCTGTCCTGCCCTTTATAAACACACACCAGTTTTCGGTTTACTGGTTTCAAGAAGCACTGCCTGATGTGAACCATGCCTCGCAGAAAAGATCTCTCAGAAGATCTACGATCAAGAATTGTTGACTTGCATGAAGCTGGAAAGGGTTACAAAAGTATCTCCCAAAAGCCTTGATGTTCATGTGTCCACGGTAAGACAGACTGTCTACAAATGG
Organism: Leptobrachium leishanense; assembly: GCA_009667805.1. Classification (NCBI taxonomy): domain Eukaryota; kingdom Metazoa; phylum Chordata; class Amphibia; order Anura; family Megophryidae; genus Leptobrachium; species Leptobrachium leishanense. The sequence goes on from RXON01000607.1 coordinate 13,817, forward strand.
AGAAAGTTCAGCACTGTTGCTACTCTCCCTAGGCGTGGTCGTCCTGTAAAGATGACTGCAAGAGCAGAGCGCAGAATGCTTAATGAGGTAAAGAAGAATCCTAGAGTGTCAGCTAAAGACTTACAGAAATCTCTGGCACATGCTAACATTTTTGTTGACACATCTACAATAAGGAAAACATGAAACAAGAATGTAGTACATGGGAGGACACCACGGAGGAAGCCATTGCTGTCCAAAAAGAATATTGCAGCTCGTTTGAAGTTTGCAAAAGAGCACCTGGATGATCCACAGCACTACTGGCAAAATGTTCTGTGGACAGATGAAACCAAAATTGAGTTGTTTGGAAAAAACACACAACACTGTGTGTGGAAAAAAAGGCACAGCAAACCAACATCAAAACCTCATCCCTACTGTAAAACATGGCGGAGGGAGCATCATGGTTTGGGGCTGCTTTACTGCCTCAGGGCCTGGACGGATTGTTGTCATTGATGGAAAAATAAATTCCAGAGTTTATCAAGACATTTTGCAGCAAAACTAAGACCATCTGTCCGCCAACTGAAGCTCCGCAGAGGATGGGTGATGCAACAGGACAATGACCCAAAGCATACAAGTAATTCAACAAAAGAATGGCTTCAACAAAACAAAATACGCCTTCTGGAGTGGCCCAGTCAGAGTCCTGACCTCAACCCGATTGAAATGCTGTGGCATGACCTTAAGAGAGCGATTCACACCAGACATCCCAAGAATATTGCTACACTGAAACAGTTTTGTGAAGAGGAATGGTCCAAAATTACTCCAGATCGTTGTGCAGGTCTGATCTGCAACTACAGGAAACGTTTGGTTGAGGTTATTGCTGCCAAAGGAGGGTCAACCAGTTATTAAGTCCAAAGGTTCACATACTTTTTCCACCCTGCACTGTGAATGTTTACATGTTCTGTTCAAAAAAACATGACAACATATAATGTTTGTGTTCTATTATTTTAAGCAGACTGTGTTTTTCAAATTGTTGTGACTTAAAATATGCTCTGATCTTCATCTATGACCAATTCATGCAAAACTCCACGTAATCCCAAAGGGTTCACATACTTTTTCTTGCCACTGTATGTATATTTAATTGTTGGAACTGTGTAACTTGTCTAGCAAAAGACTGTGACAACCTCACACTTTGCTTCCCGCAAGGCCTCCTATGCAACACAGAACTCTGGACCGAGACTCTCCTGTTGGCACACCTAGCCGGGGCTTAACTATGGCCTCCTGGAGCTCTGGGACATCCAATATACGAGGTCACTTCATCAGCCCGCGGCCCCAACGAGGAGTGGAACTGCTCCCATGGACAATTGGCTGGGGCCAGTATCACCAGAATGGGCTATGGCTGGGGGCAGCAACACCAGTCTGTTGTCCTGCTTCTGGCACCAGGATGTGCGGGCAGGGATTGCGGTCTTATCTGATTTTGTGTTTATATAAAAGGCTGTACATTTTTCCATTAAAAACATCCATTTCTATTCACCCTACATGGTGTCTTGAGAAGTGACTGGGAGGGCTGGGAGCTAAGTCACATTTCCTAAACCGTCTACGGAGCAAGGAAGATTCCAGCGACAGTTCTACTCAGAGTTTCCGCATACTGGTGGCAGCGGTGGGATGTTTTTCCTTGCCTAGGAGACTTCCAATCCACCACCGGGACCTTCCCTCGTCCTCAGATGAGCAGCCTGCTAGGTGGATGGACCAGCTGTACGCCAAGCTGAAAAGATCCACTTTGCATAACCTGCTAGAAGCCTGGGGAAAGGTTGCCAGCAAGAAGCCCAAGGCCGTCAACATTGCTGAGCTCATGGAGGACGACCGGGTGAGCATGGTCTGCTCTAAGAGCTCGGCGACATCGAACTTCCAGAGAGAGGTGCAGTGGCGCTTGGCCCTCTATGGGACGGACCGTCTAGCAGAAGTCATCTCCACCGTACTAGCAGAAACAGCTTGACTGAGGCCGTATTACAAAGTTGGTGCTAATGTAACCAGAGCTGTTGTAAACTTACCAGAGCCACGAGAGTCTATGGAGTTGCTAAGTTTACAACAGCTCTGCTTACGTTAGCTTAAACTTTTTAATACTGTCCTGAGAGTGGCCGAGCGGCAGTCCGGAGGATCCATGTCTTCTGTCTCCGTTTTGGCTGAAAAAAGGAAGGTGCCGTACCCGGTCTTAAAGACCTTCTCTGAGGGGCACAGACACCTCAATGGTTTTCTGCAGGACTTTGAAAGAGTGCATCGTACAGGATGTCGCTGCGGCAGACTGGGTCCCCATCCTTGCCAGTAAGTTTATCGAGACCAGCTACTTGCACCCCCCCCCCAAAAATGAACTCTTGAAATACCACACCTACACTATAGATCTCATAAGATATATATATATATATACACACACATTTGCATATGCCCCATAATCACCCCAAACTGAATACCCCACCATCTGTCCAAAAAAAACCACACACTAACCCACACACACTGTGCAGACAGACGCACACTCTAAGGAAACACACTATCCTGCTATATTCTGCCTGAACATGCTATATGCCACTATATCCTGCCCCGACTGTCACATCCTGCAATAACCTGCCCGATCATGCCGCTTCCCACTAAAACCTGCCCAGATCGTGCCGTACCTGCCCAAACATGCCACGTCCGGCTATATCCTGCCCGACCGTGCCGCATCATGCTATATCCTGCCCGACCGTGCCGCATCATGCTATATCCTGCCCGACTGCCGCACCACACTATATCCTGCCCGACCATGCCACATCCTGCTATATCCTGCCCGACCATGCCGCTATATCCTGCCCGTGCCGCATCCCGCTATATCCTGCCCGACCATGCCGCATCCCGCTATATCCTGCCTGACCATGCCGCTATATCCTGCCCGACCGTGCCGCATCCCACTATATCCTGCCCGACCGTGCCGCATCCTGCTATATCCTGCCCGACCGTGCCGCATCCCACTATATCCTGCCCGACCGTGCCACATCCTGCTATATCCTGCCCGACCATGCCGCTATATCCTGCCCGACCATGCCGCTATATCCTGCCCGTGCCGCATCCCGCTATATCCTGCCCGACCGTGCCGCATCCCGCTATATCCTGCCCGACCGTGCCGCATCCCGCTATATATCCTGCCCGACCATGCCGCTATATCTTGCCCGACTGCCGCATCCCGCTATATCCTGCCCGACCGTGCCGCATCCCACTATATCCTGCCCGACCGTGCCGCATCCCGCTATATCCTGCCGACCATGCCGCTATATCTTGCCCGACTGCCACATCCCGCTATATCCTGCCCGACCGTGCCGCATCCCACTATATCCTGCCCGACCGTGCCGCATCCCGCTATATCCTGCCTGACCATGCCGCTATATCCTGCCCGACCGTGCTGCATCCCACTATATCCTGCCCGACCGTGCCGCATCCCGCTATATCCTGCCCGACCATGCCGCTATATGTTGCCCGACTGCCGCATCCCGCTATATCCTGCCCGACCGTGCCGCATCCTGCTATATCCTGCTTGACGTGCCACATCCTGTTATATCCTGCCTGACCATGCCGCTATATCCTGCCCGACCATGCCGCATCCCGCTATATCCTGCCTGACCGTGACACTCCTGACTGTTATACAGAGAGAGCCTCAAGAGGCGTGTCCTGACTGTGTTATACAGAGAGAGAGCCTCAGAGGGGTGTCCTGCCTGTAGATCTGCACAAACGACGATGGAGTCACCAGGTAAGCTTTAAGAAGAACTGCTTTATTCTGGCATTCTGTGTGTGTCTCTACTTCGGGTTTCTTCTAAGACCCTTACACTTCCAGTCTCCACCCCATGTCTCCACACAGCTATGTATATATGCAACACACATATTCTAAATCTTTCCCCTTTTAAAGAAAACATATATATAACATGCATGAAACTAGACCAGAGCGCAGCATAACAATGAACCGTAAAAACATGTAACATAAAACACGAAATGCTGTAAGAAATCCGTATGTGATAAAGTTGTTAAACTTTGGGTTAGGTTTGCACATTCTTCCCGATCGAGTAACAACCAGTGGGGTTTCTGAATCTGAAACCTGTTGCCTGAAATTGTCATTATTTTGTAGTGGTGCATTACATTCATCGTTTGGTGTGTCATTTGGCACCGTAGCAGATGGCCATGCTTGAGGTTCTGAAGAGGCCACAGGAGCAAATGAGGCAGGGATGGGACTGTATGATTCAGGGACTTGTAGGAGGTGAAGACGGTTTCTTACATAGGTCCTGCCATCAGAGTGGACAACATAGCTGTTGGGTTGGCGGACCTTTCCATGAACCGTAGCCAGTTTGTCAAACCCACGGGAAGTCTCCATCCGTACCACCTGCCCTGGCTCCAGAGGTAAAAGACGCCTGGCCGACTTATCATGGCTTATCTTCCCTTTCGTTCGGAGCCAAAATAAAGCAGCCTGAACATCAGTCTCAACTTTAGGCAGTAGCTGTGTCGTGACCACGGGGATCAAAGTCCTGGTGCATCGTGACCGTAAACGTTGTGCCGGAGAAGGCATTCCATTCCATGGTGTGTTGCGGAGGTTGAGTAGTGCTGCATAAATGTCAGAACCATCACGGGCACATTTTGCTAGGAGCTGCTTGGCCGACCGGACACCACGCTCAGCTAGTCCATTCAATCTCGGGTAGTGGGGACTGCTTGTGACATGGTGAAAATCCCATTGGTGGGCAAAGGTCCTGAATTCTCTGCTTGAAAACGATGGTGCATTCTCAGTCATCAACTGTTGGGGAATCCCATGTGTATAAAAGTGCCGCTTCAATGTTTTGATCACAGCGGTGCTGGAAAGGTTTGGAAGGACATCAAACTCCCACCAGCCAGAGTACGAATCCACTAAGACCAAGTAATGCTTGCCTTCCCACTCAAACACATCAGCTGCTGTGATGGACCACGGTTTGTCAGGGATGGGGTGCAGATGCAAGGGTTCTCTCATTTCATGCTGTCGTAGAGCATTACATGGGGCACATTTGGAAACTTCTCTTTCATTGTCACTATACACAGTGGGCCAGAACATTGTTTCACGCACCCTACGCTAAGTGGACTCAATGCCAGGGTGACCTTGATGGAGCTGTGTTAAGTAATACTTCAGGAGAGAGTGAGGGATTACATATCTCTGACCATGCAAGATTAATCCATCAGCCACAGTCAATTCGTCCCTCGTAGCGTAAAATGGTCGGATGTCATGCGGAATTTCCTTGAACGAGTCAGGCCACCCAATGAGAATGGTGCCCGCAAGATGCTGGCAGGTAGCATCTGCCTGAGTGCTCTGCTTAAGCTCCTCAATTCTTCTGGACGACAACACCTCATCCAAAGCTATCACATCATAATCCTCAACAGCTCCAGGGTTCTCAGTGGTTGGGAAAGGTGTGCACGCGAAAGAGCATCAGCAACATATAGTATACGGCCTCGTTTATAGACAACATTCAGGTGGTAACCAGAACAAGAACCAGGGGACACTTCAATGACTGAACTCTCGGCATATGGGGGGGGGGAATATATATATATATATATCTCGGGGGGGAAGCTTGTCGAACCAAAAATCGAGCAGAGTCCCGCAGAAAGTGTGTGGTAAATCACTTCAGCCCGTATCCATGAACAGGATCGGGGCCCCAGCAGGTAGCTCCCCACAGGGCGACCCAGTTGGACTGCTTCTGCGCCTGGTGAGACAGAGACAAGTTGGTCCGCTCCGTGGGGGGCCTGCCGCTCGCCAGCGAGCAGCCTCCAGAAGCGCAGCAACACAGGCGGCCCAGGGGGACACACGGTAGCCATCTTCTCAAGCTGCACATCATCCTCAGCCAGTGTCCGCCCCATTCCGCCCGACAAAGCAAGCGCTGCCCGTGGAGGCATACAGTCCACCAGCCGCCCGGCACGTCGACCACCACCAGCACGATAAATCACATCACCTCCAGGCTCCAGACACTCCTCAGCTCGGTCAGGACCGTCGCTGTCATCTTCTCCATCACTCCTCTCCGGGGCTGCCCTCCAAAGTGGATGGTCGACCGGCGGCGCGATACAGTCTGAACCCCAACTCCGCATTTCACACCCTCAGCAATAGCAGTCAGATCCTCGACATCGGGTATGGGTAAGTCCTCTTCCGACACGCAGGGGTGGGAGGTCAGCGGCTCTCTGCATCTCCTCAGCACTGCCATCATTTGGTGCCAGGTCCCCTTGGTGAGTGGGCCCAGGCCATCTCCCTCCAGCAGCGCTAGACAGGCCTCCAGGCCCTCAATCGTGGCCATTTTCACATCAGTGCTGGGAAGGGGGGGGACCCGGCGCCCACACTCACCAGCCTCGTGTGTCTTCTGCAATCCGTCCCACGCAGTGAGCGGGAGACAGGGGTCCTCCGTCCCTGCAACTCCCATCACGGACCCAGCTAGGTAGGCTTCCACAGGGGGGCACAGCAAGTAGGTGACTGGGGTCAAGGGGCAGGCCGCAAGATGGCCGCCGGCAGTGACCTCCATCATAAAATGCCTGGTAATCAGCTGTCTCAGGTCTGGGGGGGGGGGCAGAACAGGCCCCGGACATCACACCCCCGATGGTCAACTACTCAGGGATCCCAGCTATTTCCAACGGCAAAAAGACTCCTAACATTTCTATCCACTATATGGAATAACAACGTGCCTCCTGAAAGATCCAAGGCAGTAGCGCCCAATGTCTGAATTGTTTGTCCGCCATAAGCTATCAGGTTTACTTTATCTGGTCAGTTTGGGCTCGAGGGTCAATGCTTTGCCGTGTGGATAAGGACAAGACATTACATGTAGCACCAGTGTCGATTTTCATCTTAACCTGCGCGATACATGTGGCTGAGACGGTGGTGAATATTTCTCCTCTATTTGCAAGTAGGTCCACACTTTCACAAGGAAAACCATCTGGGGAATCCTCACTTTCCACTTCATTTATTCTGTGCACATATTTCTTTTTATTTACACAAAATGGCGGCATCCACGCACCTGTAATGTGAGGCTTGGATCCACGCACCTGAAATGTGAGGCTTGGATCCACGCACCTGTAATGTGAGGCTTGGATCCACGCACCTGTAATGTGAGGCTTGGATCCACGCACCTGTAATGTGAGGCTTGGATCCACGCACCTGTAATGTGAGGCTTGGATCCACGCACCTGTAATGTGAGGCTTGGATCCACGCACCTGTAATGTGAGGCTTGGATCCACGCACCTGTAATGTGAGGCTTGGATCCACGCACCTGTAATGTGAGGCTTCGCAAAATGATTCCATTTGTTGCAGAGGTTACAGCATTTATTAAAAGCTGGGCTCTTGTTGCGCTCAGTGCCGCTCGCCGCCACAGTTACCGCATTGATGTTCATGCTGCCGCACCGCAAATACACCACAGTTATTATTATTTTTATTATTCTTTATTTATTTATAAAGCGCCAGCATATTCCGCAGTGCTGTACAATAGGCACAGTACAGACAGGGTTACAATACATTGAACAACATTTGACAAACAGTACAGGAGGAGATGAGGGCCTATTCTCGTAGGAACTCACAATCTGGGCGGGTTGGGGTTGGAAACAGGAGGAGAGGACTGTAAGGTGAGAGTGATTGATGGTTGCGTCAGTGAGTTGGGGGGTCGGCTTCCCTAAATAGGAACGTTTTAAGGGAGCGTTTGAAGGAAGAGAAGTTAGGGGAAAGTCTGACAGTACGAGGGAGAGCATTCCAGAGAGTGGGGGCTGCGCGTGAGAAATCCTGCAGTCTATCATGGGAAGAGGTGATGCGGGGAGAAGCTAGGCGCAGGTCACTGTTTGACCTTAGGGAGCGGGCTGGGGTGTATTTGGTGATTAGTGAGGACAGGTAGTGGGGAGCTGAGTTAGTGAGGGTTTTGTAGGTAAGGATAAGGATTTTGAACTTAATTCTGCAGTGGATGGGGAGCCAGTGAAGGGACTCGCAGAGGGGAGCGGCAGAGACAGAGCGGCGGGTGAGGTGAATTAGCCTGGCGGAGGCGTTCAGGATGGATTGTAGGGGGGAGAGGTGGGACAGAGGGAGGCCAGATAAGAGATTATTGCAATAGTCGAGTCGGGAGATTACCAGGGCGTGTATGAGTTGTTTTGTGGTGACAGCGGTAAGAAATGGCCGAATTCTGGAAATATTACGCAGTTGGTATCGGCAGGAGGAGGAAAGAGACTTGATGTGGGGGATGAAGGAAAGAGCAGAGTCAAGTGTAACTCCAAGACAGCGAACTTGGTTTGATGGGGAGATGGTGATACCCTCCACCGTGATAGAGAAGTCAGGAGGTGGGGAGGCATTGGAGGGAGGAATAAGTAGTAGCTCAGTCTTTGACATATTGATCTTTAGGTGGTGGGAGGCCATCCAGGAGGAGATGCCAGATAAACAGTCACTGACTTTTGAGAGGACAGGGGGAGAGAGATCAGGGGTAGAGAGGTAGATCTGAGTGTCATCAGCGTAGAGGTGGTAATTGAAGCCAAAGCTGTTGATGATTTTGCCCAGGGAGGAGGTGTAGATGGAAAAGAGCAGAGGACCAAGGACAGAGCCTTGAGGTACACCAACAGATAGAGGCAATGAGGAGGAGGAGTTTCCAGCAAAGGACACAGAGAAGGACCTGTTGGATAAATAGGAGTCAACCCAAGCGAGTGCAGTGTCACCGAGACCCAGAGAGTTGAGGGTCTGTAGAAGGAGGGGGTGGTCAACAGTGTCAAAAGCAGCCGAGAGGTCGAGCAGGATGAGAATAGAATAGTGGCATTGATGTTCATGCTGCCGCACCGCAAATACACCAGTTACCGCATTGATGTTCATGCTGCCGCACCGCAAATACACCACAGTTACCGCATTGATGTTCATGCTGCCGCACTGCAAATACACCACAGTTACTGCATTGATGTTCATGCTGCCGCACCGCAAATACACCACAGTTACTGCATTGATGTTCATGCTGCCGCACCGCAAATACACCGCAGTCACCGCATTGATGTTCATGCTGCCGCACCGCAAATACACCACAGTTACCGCATTGATGTTCATGCTGCCGCACCACAAATACACCACAGTCACCGCATTGATGTTCATGCTGCCGCACCGCAAATACACCACAGTCACCGCATTGATGTTCATGCTGCCGCACCGCAAACCCTTCCGTCTCTTTTTTTAGTTCCTTAGTGTCCGTGTCAGAAACGCTCATATAACATACGTGTTCTGACAGCAGAGTCCAGTGTCAGGTCTTTTTCCAGCAATAACTGAGCACGCACTGCATCATTGTGGATTCCACAGACGATTCTGTCACGGATTAGTTCATCGGTTAATGCACCAGAATCCCATCTTTTGGCCAGCAGTCTCAATGCGACCACATAGGATTGAATTCCTTCATCAGATTATTGAGCCATCATGTTAAACGCATGTCTGTCCATTATCACATTCCGTTCAGGTAGACACATCTCATCACATTTCTTGATTAACACATCGGGGTCCTCTTTGTCCTCACCCTCTTGAAAGTGAAACGATTCATATTTATCCAGCGCATCTGAACCCGCCAAATTGAGAAACGTGTAAACTTGTACCTTTTTTGATTTGTCTGAAAGTCCTGCTTTGCTGTACACGTCCCATTCTCTCCTGAATTTCAGCCAGTTGTTAGCAATGTCGTTATCAAAGACAAGTGCTTCTATGCGCCTTAGATTTTGAGCCATGATTCTTCAGCAATCTCACTTCTGATACCATGTGGATCTGCACAAACGACGATGGAGTCACCGGGTAAACTTTATGAAGAACGGCTATATTCTCCTGGCATTCTGTATGTGTGCCTCTGCTTCCTGTTTCTTCTAAGACCCTTACACTTCCTGTCTCCACCCCCATGTCTCCACACAGCTAGGTATATATGCAACACACATATTCTACACTGACTGTGTTATACAGAGAGAGAGCCTCGGAGGGGTATCCTGACTGTGTTATACAAAGAGAGCCTCAGAGGGGTGTCCTGACTGTGTTATGCAGAGAGAGAGCCTCAGAGGGGTGTCCTGACTGTGTTATACAGAGAGAGAGCCTCAGAGTGGTAGCCTGACTGTGTTATACAAAGAGAGAGAGAGAGAGCCTCAGAGGGGTGTCCTGACTGTGTTATACAGAGAGAGAGCCTCAGAGGGGTGTCCTGACTGTGTTATACAGAGAGAGAGCCTCAGAGTGGTAGCCTGACTGTGTTATACAAAGAGAGAGAGAGAGAGCCTCAGAGGGGTGTCCTGACTGTGTTATACAGAGAGAGAGCCTCAGAGGGGTGTCCTGACTGTGTTATACAGAGAGAGAGAGAGCCTCAGAGGGGTGTCCTGACTGTGTTATACAGAGAGAGAGCCTCAGAGGGGTGTCCTGACTGTGTTATACAGAGAGAGAGACTCAGAGGGGTGTCCTGACTGTGTTATACAGAGAGAGAGAGAGCCTCAGAGGGGTGTCCTGACTGTGTTATACAGAGAGAGAGCCTCAGAGGGGTGTCCTGACTGTGTTATACAGAGAGAGAGACTCAGAGGGGTAGCCTGACTGTGTTATACAGAGAGAGAGAGAGAGGGCCTCAGAGGGGTGTCTGGACTGTGTTATACAGAGAGAGAGCCTCAGAGGGGTGTCCTGACTGTGTGTGTAGGGAGAGCCTATATTAGCAGTAGAAAAAGGGAAGTGCTCATGCCACTGTACAGAGCACTGGTGAGACCTCACTTGGAGTACTGTGTGCAGTACTGGAGACCGTATCTCCAGAAGGATATAGACATCTTAGAGAGAGTTCAGAGAAGGGCTACTAAAATGGTGTACGGCTTGAAGGAGAAAAGTTACCAGGAAAGGCTTAATGATCTTAACATGTACAGCTTGGAAAAAAGACGAGACAGAGGAGATATGATAGAAACATTTAAATACGTAAAGGGAATCCACAAGGTAGAGGAAGGGAGTATATTTAAAAGGAAACAAAGTAGCAAAACAAGAGGACATAGTCTTAGATTAGAGGGGCAAAGGTTTAAAAGTAACATCAGGAAGCATTATTTTACTGAGAGGGTGGTGGATACATGGAACAGTCTTCCAGTAGAAGTGGTAGAGGCCAAAACAGTGATTGAATTTAAGCAGGCATGGGATAGGCATAAGGCTATCCTAAACAAAAGATAAATCCAGGTAAAGTATCCATGTAATTGGGCGACTAGATGGGCCGAAAGGTTCTTATCTGCCGACATTTTTCTATGTTTCTATGTGTTATACAGCGAGAGAGCCTCAGAGGGGTGTCCCACCTCAGTATTCCTGCAATGTCTTATGTGCCCTCTACTAGAGACAATTACATAAACGGTACTTGTCTCTTTTATTGTGAACTCTACTGCGGCCTTCCTGCACAGAAGAGGAAGCGGCTTGAATTGTCCTCATCATCTTCCTGGGAGCATCGAGGGATCCAGGCTGCAGGTCAGAGCTGCTTCTGTGTCAACAAATACAAATTACAGGTGAATTGAGGGTTTATATTGTGCTGGACATGTATCAGGAGACTCCATAAAGATGGCTCCTATAGAATATACACCTTGTAAAGCTGCTCTGTCTCCTGTGTTTAGGCCTCTGCTGTTGTGAATGTGTCTATAAAAAGCTCACCTGAATAAAACTCAGGATCCTCTAATTCCCCGTATACTCATATATAGAGCTCAGGATCCTCTAATTCCCCGTATACTCATATATAGAGCTCAGGATCCTCTAATTCCCCGTATACTCATATATAGAGCTCAGGATCCACTAATTCCCGTATACTCATATATAGAGCTCAGGATCCACTAATTCCCGTATACTCATATATAGAGCTCAGGATCCTCTAATTCCCCGTATACTCATATATAGAGCTCAGGATCCACTAATTCCCCGTATACTCATATATAGAGCTCAGGATCCTCTAATCCCCGTATACTCATATATAGAGCTCAGGATCCTCTATTCCCCGTATACTCATATATAGAGCTCAGGATCCACTAATTCCCCGTATACTCATATATAGAGCTCAGGATCCTCTAATTCCCCGTATACTCATATATAGAGCTCAGGATCCTCTAATTCCCGTATACTCATATATAGAGCTCAGGATCCTCTATTCCCCGTATACTCATATATAGAGCTCAGGATCCGCTAATTCCCCGTATACTCATATATAGAGCTCAGGATCCTCTAATTCCCGTATACTCATATATAGAGCTCAGGATCCTCTAATTCCCCGTATACTCATATATAGAGCTCAGGATCCTCTAATTCCCCGTATACTCATATATAGAGCTCAGGATCCTCTAATTCCCCGTATACTCATATATAGAGCTCAGGATCTGCTAACTCCCTGTATACTCATATATAGAGCTCAGGGTCCTCTAATTCCCCGTATACTCATATATAGAGCTCAGGATCCTCTAATTCCCCGTATACTCGTATATAGAGCTCAGGATCCGCTAATTCCCCGTATACTCATATATAGAGCTCAGGATCCTCTAATTCCCCGTATACTCATATATAGAGCTCAGGATCCTCTAATTCCCCGTATACTCATATATAGAGCTCAGGATCCTCTAATTCCCCGTATACTCATATATAGAGCTCAGGATCCGCTAACTCCCCGTATACTCATATATAGAGCTCAGGATCCTCTAATTCCCCGTATACTCATATATAGAGCTCAGGATCCTCTAATTCCCCGTATACTCATATATAGAGCTCAGGATCCGCTAACTCCCCGTATACTCATATATAGAGCTCAGGATCCGCTAATTCCCCGTATACTCATATATAGAGCTCAGGATCCTCTAATTCCCCGTATACTCATATATAGAGCTCAGGATCCTCTAATTCCCCGTATACTCATATATAGAGCTCAGGATCCTCTAATTCCCCGTATACTCATATATAGAGCTCAGGATCCTCTAACTCCCCGTATACTCATATATAGAGCTCAGGATCCGCTAACTCCCCGTATACTCATATATAGAGCTCAGGATCCGCTAATTTCCCGTATACTCATATATAGAGCTCAGGATCCGCTAATTTCCCGTATACTCATATATAGAGCTCAGGATCCTCTAATTCCCCGTATACTCATATATAGAGCTCAGGATCCTCTAATTCCCCGTATACTCATATATAGAGCTCAGGATCCGCTAATTCCCCGTATACTCTTATATAGAGCTCAGGATCCTCTAATTCCCCGTATACTCATATATAGAGCTCAGGATCCTCTAATTCCCCGTATACTCATATATAGAGCTCAGGATCCTCTAATTCCCCGTATACTCTTATATAGAGCTCAGGATCCTCTAATTCCCCGTATACTCATATATATAGCTCAGGATCCTCTAATTCCCCGTATACTCATATATAGAGCTCAGGATCCTCTAATTCCCGTATACTCATATATAGAGCTCAGGATCCTCTAATTCCCCGTATACTCATATATAGAGCTCAGGATCCTCTAATTCCCCGTATACTCATATATAGAGCTCAGGATCCTCTATTTTCCCGTATACTCATATATAGAGCTCAGGATCCACTAATTCCCCGTATACTCTTATATAGAGCTCAGGATCCTCTAATTCCCCGTATACTCATATATATAGCTCAGGATCCTCTAATTCCCCGTATACTCATATATAGAGCTCAGGATCCGCTAACTCCCCGTATACTCATATATAGAGCTCAGGATCCGCTAATTCCCCGTATACTCATATATAGAGCTCAGGATCCTCTAATTCCCTGTATACTCATATATAGAGCTCAGGATCCTCTAATTCCCCGTATACTCATATATAGAGCTCAGGATCCTCTAATTCCCCGTATACTCATATATAGAGCTCAGGATCCGCTAATTCCCCGTATACTCATATATAGAGCTCAGGATCCGCTAATTCCCCGTATACTCTTATATAGAGCTCAGGATCCTCTAATTCCCCGTATACTCATATATATATAGCTCAGGATCCTCTAATTCCCCGTATACTCATATATAGAGCTCAGGATCCTCTAATTCCCCGTATACTCATATATAGAGCTCAGGATCCTCTAATTCCCCGTATACTGATATATAGAGCTCAGGATCCTCTAATTCCCCGTATACTCATATATAGAGCTCAGGATCCGCTAATTCCCCGTATACTCATATATAGAGCTCAGGATCCGCTAATTCCCCGTATACTCATATATAGAGCTCAGGATCCTCTAATTCCCCGTATACTCATATATAGAGCTCAGGATCCTCTAATTCCCCGTATACTCATATATAGAGCTCAGGATCCACTAATTCCCCGTATACTCATATATAGAGCTCAGGATCCGCTAATTCCCCGTATACTCATATATAGAGCTCAGGATCCTCTAATTCCCCGTATACTCATATATAGAGCTCAGGATCCTCTAATTCCCCGTATACTCATATATAGAGCTCAGGATCCGCTAATTCCCCGTATACTCATATATAGAGCTCAGGATCCTCTAATTCCCCGTATAGTCATATATAGAGCTCAGGATCCTCTAATTCCCTGTATACTCATATATAGAGCTCAGGATCCACTAATTCCCCGTATACTCATATATAGAGCTCAGGATCCTCTAATTCCCCGTATACTCAGATATAGAGCTCAGGATCCTCTAATTCCCCGTATACTCATATATAGAGCTCAGGATCCGCTAACTCCCCGTATACTCATATATAGAGCTCAGGATCCTCTAATTCCCCGTATACTCATATATAGAGCTCAGGATCCACTAATTCTCCGTATACTCATATATAGAGCTCAGGATCCTCTAATTCCCCGTATACTCAGATATAGAGCTCAGGATCCTCTAATTCCCCGTATACTCATATATAGAGCTCAGGATCCGCTAACTCCCCGTATACTCATATATAGAGCTCAGGATCCTCTAATTCCCCGTATACTCATATATAGAGCTCAGGATCCTCTAATTCCCCGTATACTCATATATAGAGCTCAGGATCCTCTAATTCCCCGTATACTCATATATAGAGCTCAGGATCCTCTAATTCCCCATATACTCATATATAGAGCTCAGGATCCTCTAATTCCCCGTATACTCATATATAGAGCTCAGGATCCTCTAACTCCCCGTATACTCATATATAGAGCTCAGGATCCTCTAATTCCCCGTATACTCATATATAGAGCTCAGGATCCTCTAATTCCTCGTATACTCATAAATAGAGCTCAGGATCCTCTAATTCCCCGTATACTCATATATAGAGCTCAGGATCCTCTAATTCCCCGTATACTCATATATAGAGCTCGGGATCCTCTAATTCCCCGTATACTCATATATAGAGCTCGGGATCCTCTAATTCCCCGTATACTCATATATAGAGCTCAGGATCCTCTAATTCCCCGTATACTCATATATAGAGCTCAGGATCCTCTAATTCCCCGTATACTCATATATAGAGCTCAGGATCCTCTAATTCCCTGTTTACTCATATATAGAGCTCAGGATCCTCTAACTCCCCGTATACTCATATATAGAGCTCAGGATCCTCTAGTTCCCCGTATGGACTTTCTTTCAGGGAGAGGTGACTCAGCCGGCCTCCAGCTCAGGCGAGTCCCAGGGTCGGCTGGACCTCTAGGCCCAGGCCAAGGCAGGGGCTCGCGTGAGCTTGGAAAATGGCCAAGCAGACAGCTCGGCCGGCCTCCAGGCTCAGGTGAGCCCCCGGCTCGGCCGGGCCTCCAGGCCCTAGTTTGAAAAGGGAACTTTCCAGACGATTATTTATTTATTTTAAAAAACAAATTCGGCTGAAATTTCCATTTCGGCCGAAACCAAAAACACCATTTTCAGGCTAGGGTCAGACTAACGCATTTTTCACGTTGTCCGTGAAAATGTGCGTTCGAATAATGGACGTATTTTTTCACGGAATACGCAATAGCGGTCATACTATGCGCAGTTTCATCCGTGATTTTGTACGGATCATCAATAAAACACTTCTTGCATCTGGACGTTATGTTGGCCGGACATTAGCAGCGTCTGACGTCTCCTATTCACACACACACGCCGCTAGCGGACGCAGCGCACTCTGTACGTCAGTACTAGTGGTTTAACGTTCTCGAAAAAATGCGTTCATTTTCCACTTGCGTTGCGCAGCCGGACTTTTGTGCGACCGTACTTCGTATATTAGCCGTCATTGCCCGGCATCTGCTGCTAGTGCGGCCGTGATTAAGTGCGCCAGAACGCGCGTTCGCACTGCCTCAGTCTGACCCTAGCCTAAGCCAATAGTTTTTGGTGGCCAAAATTTTGGTGCATCCCTAGTATATTTAGTTTTAAGGTTTTGGCTGTGACAGTCTGTTGGTGTTTTTTATGTTTTTCTCAAGCGTTTGAGTTCCTTGTAGGTGGCAACTCACCCGGAGATGTGTTTATATTGTACCTCCCCGCAGTGATGAGGTAATTGGTTGTTTTATTTTTATAATTTTGAGCATTTTATTTTAATTGATTGGTTTCTTCTCAAATAACAAAATAGAAAATAAAATAGTTTTGTCTCCCATTGAGAGCCATTTGCTTTGCATTGCTGTATATTCATGCGATAACTGATTCTAAAGGATTTGCAAACTGTTTTTCTTTCAGATTTCACGTTTGTTTTTGTATTTTATTTATTTTTGTTTCTTGCCATTGATTTACGTCTGTTTATTTCAATATTTGTCTTTACTAAATATTAATGTATGTCTTTATCTTTGTTTTGTATTTTCTAGTTCTGATATTGTTTTTCCATGTGTGATCTATGTATAGGGACTGCTTCTCTTACCACATGTTGCTTTGTTTCTATGTTTTTTTTTTACTGCTTTGCCTCTAGTTAAAAAACACTAGAGAACAGAAGCTCTGGTTTCACATTACATTCCAATAATTGCGTTTGCTATATGTTTGAATTTTCACTATTTATTTACCTAATGTTTTTTTTATTTATTTTTTCCAGGAACAGTTTTCTTAGTTTTTTTTTATTAATATCTCTTTTTATTTGTAATATATACTGTTATATATATAAACACAATCATAATAAGGATTGTTTTTTCTCTGTCCAATTATTCCCCTTATCGCTCTTCTTGATCTAAACCAAATGTGAGTTGTTGTTTTTTTTGGGGGGTTTTTTGGAATGCAAGTTGGATAATGGAATATGTAGTTATTTTTGTTGTTCTGTTAGGATGCTGTGAGTATCTATTAGGGATAATTAGACAATATATAACAAATAGTTAGATATTGATAATAACACATGTCTAATGCCTTAATTTTTTTATATATATATATTTGGTGGTGGTTAGGTTCTGGCACTTTGTTAGCTGCAACCACAGCTCCTACAAAGCACTGTTTGTGGAGTTGGGTATTTTCATGTGATTGTAAAGGTGTATTTTGGTTGGTATATAGCGTATTGGATGGCTGTGATTATTTCAGGATTCTATTGAGGCAGTTGTGATTGAGAACAAGGCAATGAGTTATGGTCTTGCATGGGCGCGCTCGGCGTGCGTGCGGAGCAGATGTGGAACAGACAAAGGAATTGTGGGAGCTGGACTTAGTGTGAAGGGATGATACAAGTTGATGTATGATATGGAGGGCTATTTTGTGCGTCAAGGTGCTGGGTGTCGCAGATGTGGTCCATCTGCCACAGGCTTTAATATAAGCTAGAAGTTTTCCCAAAAGAAGGCATGGTGTTTCGTTTTTGTTAGTAAATGAATGAAATTCTAAGTGTTATAGATATTTATGGAAGCGCCTACAAGCTCTGTAGCGCTGTAGAAAGGACAAAGACATATTTGTGGATGAGAGGGGTCTCAATGTATCCTTTCTGATGGGGTACTTTATTGGTCAATAGATTGTGCTGTGTAGCGTGTTGATGCATATGGGTTTTCTCTGTGTGTATGATCTGAGTGAAATAAAAACACAAAAATAAAAACCCCAGATGATATGAAAATTGTAGGGAAAGTTGACATTTATTTGAAATATAATATAACATACATCTGTATGTATGTTTCTGTAAGTAATGAGTGTTGCTGTGTTATGTTTATTTTTTTTATTTGTCTTACATTCTCCAGTATATTCAATGGTGTCCGTTGCAAAAGTAAAAAAAAAGTTTTCACATTCTTCTCCTAGCCCCCTCCATCTTGTCTCTCTCATGACCCCTCCTCTTTTCTTTGTGTCCAAAATTTGCTGCATTTTTAAAATGGTTTTCTTTGATTTCTTTAAAAGTATTTATTGCTGAACGTTATAAGTTTTAAACTTTGACAGGTTATTAATATTTTTTGTCCAAGTTTTTTTTAATTTAGGTGAAAATTACCCAGTAACGCATGCCAGTGTATTTTGCAGCTAATGCTGATCAAGCTAGATGGAAGATTATTCGATACCAATATCGATATTGGGCCGAAAGGTTCTTATCTGCCGACATTTTCTATGATCTAGCTATTGAAATTGAAGGAAAATTACTCAAACACACATTATCATTTCACATTACAATGTTACCTCCACCGGATAACAAGAAAGGAATTATCAGACACTGGGCAATAACACATTCTAACAAAAGGAGTTGGATTTCATTTTAAATAATATGAAGGAAGAAGAAATTTGATCAACAACTCATCAATTACTTAAGCGATTAAAGAAGATCATTGACTTGGAAATAATAAAACTTAAAACACATCAATTACTGACATGTCAGTTTCACAAAACCGTTATTTTGAACCAATAAGACAGACGACAAAGAAAGAAGAAAATAATGTATTTTTATATGTTGATGGATTATCATTGTGTTGTCTAAGTGATAATTATTCAGTATCGTTTCTTTTTATATTTTATTATTTTGTTGTTTGGTTACAATCAATATTGTTCAAATTCCCTGACACATTTAGGATTATTGGAGATCACATCCAATTAAAATTAGAGTTAATTATTGTATCTAGGAACATCTAATTTAATGCATTTGCATAAATACGTTTCATGGCATATAGTTTAATTCAGGTTTAAATGATTGTAGGAAAGTTTTAATTCGGTAAAATTATAAGTGGTTTTTATTTTTTAGGATTGGTGTGTTTTATAAACACTAGTTTTGTTTCAAAACACCAAACAAGAATGGATAAGATCAATAATTATTTTTTGATATTAAAATGGGTGGAATATGCACTTGGGCTATTTCCTTTTTGAGCCAAAGTTGCGTAATATATATATATATATATATATATAAACACATACAGTGGCAAGAAAAAGTATGTGAACCCTTTGGGATTACGTGGAGTTATGCATGAATTGGTCATAAAATGTGCTCTGATATTGATCTAAGTCACAACAATTTGAAAAACACAGTCTGCTTAAAATAATACAACACAAACATCATATGTTTTCATGTGTTTATTGAATATAACATGTAAACATTCACAGTGCAGGGTGGAAAAAGTATGTGAACCCCTAGCCTAATGACTTCTCCAAGAGCTAATTGGAGCCAGTAGTGAGCCAACCTTGAGTCCAATCAGTGTGATATTATTGGATGTGTTGCTGAAAGCTGTCCTGCCCTTTAAAAACACACACCAGTTTTGGGTTTACTGGTTTCAAGAAGCACTGCCTGATGTGAACCATGCCTCGCAGAAAAGAGCTCTCAGAAGACCTACGATCAAGAATTGTTGACTTGCATGAAGCTGGAAAGGGTTACAAAAGTATCTCCAAAAGCCTTGATGTTCATGTGTCCACGGTAAGACAGACTGTCTACAAATGGAGAAAGTTCAGCACTGTTGCTACTCTCCCTAGGCGTGGTCGCCCTGTAAAGATGACTGCAAGAGCGCAGCGCAGAATGCTTAAGGAGATAAAAAAGAATCCTAGAGTGTCACATGCTAACATTTTTGTTGACACATCTACAATAAGGAAAACATTAAACAAGAATGGAGTACATGGGAGGACACCACGGAGGAAGCCATTGCTGTCCAAAAAGAATATTGCAGCACGTTTGAAGTCTGCAAAAGAGCACCTGGATGTTCCACAGCACTACTGGCAAAATATTCTGTGGACACATGAAACCAAAATTGAGTTGTTTGGAAAAAACACACAACACTATCAGGGTTATTCAAAGAGATTTGAAAAGTCACCGCACGATCAGTGACTTTTCGTTCTCTTCAATTCCGTTCCTTTTGCCGATCCCATTTCGGTGACCCTGCAGTGTATTCAGCAAACACCACAGGGCCCCCGAATTGCAGGGAAAAGCTGCCGCAAACCTGACAACAACGAACCACAAAACCCGGCGAATGCACGCCGAAAACCCACAAAAACATCTGGATTAACCTGCCGAAAACCACGGAAAAACCCGAGCAGGAGCCGATCACCCGCAGCGAAGTCGCCGGAGAAAGCCGAGACCGCAGACAGAGTGAAGTGAATAAATTCGGAAAACAGTTTGCATGAATGATTGAAAAGTGAAACGCTGTTTGCAAATAAACTACTGAGCGAAAATGTCTGAAATTTACATATAAAATCCAATGAATGATAATAAAAAGGGTTGTTACAGAAAAAATAAGTAAACTTAAAAAAAACCCCACAAAAACAGACTTTTAAAAAAAATTCAGAAAAATGCTTAAAATATCCTAAAAAATCTATACATAAAGAGACTCTTTACTGCAGAATTTTATAATGAACGGTTTATTAGATATTGAATTAAAACGGGAATATTTTAAACATTGAAGCCTATGGGATTCTCCTGAATAAATTTGCCGAATTAAACCACCGAATGGCAGGGCATTAGGGGAACCTTTCACTGCTGGTTTGTGTTCTCTGAATAGCCGAAGCAGTGCTTTTTCATGGGGTTTTCACTGCCCTCGAACAGGCACCGTATGTTCAGGCAATTCGCCAGGATTTGGCGAATTGCCTGCTCTCTGGATAGCCGAATGGCCAAGAAAGGGAACCGAACACTGATTTTCAGCGTTCGGTTACCTTTCTCAAGCAATTCGGATCTCTTTGAATAACCCTGTATGTGTGGAGAAAAAAAGGCACAGCACACCAACATCAAAACCTCGTCCCCACTGTAAAACATGGTGGAGGGAGCATCATCGTTTGGGGCTGCTTTGCTGCCTCAGGGCCTGGACGGATTGTTGTCATTGATGGAAAAATGAATTCCAGAGTTTATCAAGACATTTTGCAGGAAAACGGAAGACCATCTGTCCGCCAACTGAAGCTCCGCAGAGGATGGGTGATACAACAGGACAATGACCCAAAGCATACAAGTAATTCAACAAAAGAATGGCTTCAACAAAACAAAATACGCCTTCTGGAGTGGCCCAGTCAGAGTCCTGACCTCAACCCGACTGAAATGCTGTGGCATGACCTTAAGAGAGCGATTCACACCAGACATCCCTAGAATATTGCTACACTGAAACAGTTTTGTGAAGAGGAGTGGTCCAAAATTACTCCAGATCGTTGTGCAGGTCTGATCTGCAACTACAGGAAACGTTTGGTTGAGGTTATTGCTGCCAAAGGAGAGTCAACCAGTTATTAAGTCCAAAGGTTCACATACTTTTTCCACCCTGCACTGTGAATGTTTACATGTTATGTTCAATATTTCTGTAAATTTCTGTAACAACTGTAACCACTCAAAGTAACACAATGCAAGATATTGAAAACAAAACACAAATATACAGATTAACATATCATGGGAAGGGCTAGAAACCTTGGATTAATTAGGGTGATTTGCAAAGTGGAAGCAGCTGGAAAGTAAGCTACAAATTTCAGACCAGCACTGGGTGGGCGGGTGGAACAGCAGAGTCCAGAAGCAGGCTCTGTGGCTGAGGGGGATGTGAGTGTGTGGCCGGGCTGTGGAAGAAAGAATTTGCAGAGTCAGATCGTGTGGGCTGTATGGAGTAAATTTGTTGACGACCTGGGGAGGGGGAGGGGCAGCCATATGAGAGCATGGGTTTAACAAAGCAGAGAATACATTTAGCAAGAAAAAACAAACAGCCAAAATATTAATAGATGCAAGCATAAGATATTAACAGTAGGATTAAAGTCAAAATTATGGCGTAGAATTGCAGAAGACCTGTTGAATCGCCGGTACCTTGAAATTCAGAGTCCAGAAGCAGTCTCTGTGGCTGAGGGGGATGTGAGTGTGTGGCCGGGCTTGAAATTCAGAGTCCAGAAGCAGGCTCTGTGGCTGAGGGGGATGTGAGTGTGTGGTAAATGTGCACAGAACTACAGCCATACAATGAACTGCCCTTTTTCTCTAATGCAATGAGTCAGAAGTAGTATGATTTTCATTTTTTGTTGCGTGAGGCCCATAAGCTTTGTGGGGAAATTTTAAAATTTATTATCTGTGTAATTACCACCTGGGTACAGTAGAGGTAATGTCACTGCTCTGCATGGAGAGAGCCTGTGGAGTCATGGGTTCGATCCCAGCGAGCAACCTCTCCAGTAAGTGTCCTTGGCAAGACACCTAACGGTACATACTAGCCACCCAGGACATACTTGAAAACGAAAGAAATCTCAATGTATCCTTCCTGGTAAAATCCTTTCTAAAAAAAAAATAACATTTTTTTATTGTTTTCATGCATTTGAAAATGTATGAATGAATGTGTATATGATTAGGGTTATTTTTTATTTTCTTTATTTTTGCTAAAACGGTATCACATCATCATCACAAGGAATCTGACAGTCACAATGACTGCATATGGAACGAATCATGGACATTTTGTGTCAAGGTCAAAGGTGACAGGTAATTTGCAACCAGCAAAGAGACAGCTTGTTCAGGAGTCCCTATGTGGGAGCTCTGATTACATTCAATGATTATGCGTCTCAAGCTGGGATGTTGCCAAAAAAACACACCTTGACCTCGCACTTTGGACAAGGATTACAGAATTAGATTATGAGATATTGTATATATTTTTTATTTAATCCCCTAGATAAGTGTGAGAAAGGATTGGATTTGGGAAAATGATAATGTATTTCTTGAGAGTGTATGTGAATGCAGGTGTGTATGCGTTCTGTGTAGTAAAACTGAACATAAGAAAACACACAGATATAGATCTGACTCATGTTGATTATTAGATAAAGAACTTTTAAATTCAAGTTATTATATTTTTCTTGTTCGGTGAAGTACATTTTGGGACATGGGAATAAATAGTTATTTAATGTCTAGATTAGGTATTTGCCCCAGGCTCCAAGTGTGTTTCGCTGGAAGATTGAATCTAGATAGATAAGTGTATTTTATGCTCATAAAGGGCCTCCTTGGGGAATCCCTTTCGTACATCTTAATGGAGTTATAATGGAGTAATTACCAGATTTTTTTTTCTTTCCCTCTGAGCATCTAGAATGATCTAAAGGTATTAGGCGATGATACTGTGGCCCCAGGTATAATTAGTTTAATTGTCTAAATTTTGGTTAATCCTTTTAGATGATCACAGGTGATATGTGATCAAAGGAAAGAATTGTTAGATTTAAATTTTCTGTATGAATATAAATATCCTGTATTGAAAAGCCTGTTCTGATAAAATGGGCTGTGACCCCCACCCCCTTTCTAAGTGTCAATTCTGTTTATAGACAGTCTTTTCTTACATAGGATGCGGCCTGTGGAATTTAGCCAGATTTCCTGTAAATTGTTACATGAAGTGCAGGAAAAAGTGCGCGAACATTGTAAGCTAGAGAGAAAACATCAAATCTGACGTAGAAATGTATCTGTATGCTGATTGGCTATAAATTCTTTGAAATCTAATAAATTGGTTTTGTTTTGAACAAAGACAGGCAGACATGATGCAGCCATGTCTTGTGTGTGGTTGATTTTACTGTCCGTTGATCAGCATAAGCATTTATTTTCTTCTTTGAGAAGAAACTTGAAAAAAGGTTTATGGCATTCCATATATGGTAATTATAATAGGAATATTGATTTTGTTTGTTTATCGTTATTATTTAACACTGTGTGGACGGAGGTCTGCTTGTTGCAGCATGAGGGGGGGTCTGTGGATGAGGAAGATATTAACACTCTAGATGTGGAGTGTAAAAATTATGAGGTCCCGGGCTGGATCGAGCCAGAGGACTTCTTAACAAAGCCCAAAAAATAACCCTGATTGGCTTCAAGTCATTGAGATTAGATCAGGACATCCTTATAGGAAATTTAGTCAATAACGCCCAACGTCAGAATATAGTAAATCTCTTCCATGTCGTTTATCGTTTACTTTCAATTTTGATGTTTCTGTACATTCGCAAACCTATACGCTAATTTCTCCTATTTCTGTCAAGAAGATCTCAGGCCTCGCATCCAACACCGTCACTGTGTCCACAAAGACGACGGAAAGCAAGTCACCGCGTGACCTCTGATATTAGATGAAATGAAGGAGGAGGTGATGGAGAGGTTCCCGGGTCACATATCAGAGATGGAGGAGCGGCTGAACGGACAGGTAAGACAGACATTGACCCAGACATTGCAATGTCTCATCTCCCCCCTTCTTCCTCCAGTGATGGGGGGGAGCTTGAATGAGTTACACGGGGGGAGATGCCAGATTCCCAGGGAAAGCAGGAAATCTTCCTCATGGTATATGTGAGTTTGTGCTGATAAATAATGGCGTCACATTAATGAGGTCATTTCCTGTTTAGGCTGAATGTGAGTTTGAGGACGTGGCCGTTTACTTCTCCCAGGAGGAGTGGGACTGTTTAAAGGAAGAAGAGCAGGAGCTTTACAGGGATGTGATGATGGAGAATTACCAGAGCCTCAGCTCTCTGGGTAAGAAAGTCTCCCCCTCCTTCACAGGCAGCTTCATACAAAACATCTTCTATTGCTGTGTGATCATAAGATCTTTCTGGACATTTTCTCTTCACACACACAGGACGGATCAATGGGATTCCTGCACTTATATCCGCCATGGAGAGAGGGGAGGAGCCGTGTGTCCGGGGGCGCCGGGAGATGGAGAGAGGGGAGGAGCCGTGTGTCAGGAGGCGCCGGGAATTGAAAGAGATGGGGAATTCAGTGAATGTTGGGCAGGATAACAGCTTCTCGGTGAAGCAGGAATCGTGTTCAGGTATGTCTCACGCGTTGCCTCTTTAAGCTTCGTTACATAGGGTACTTCTTGTGTTCTAGAGACTATTCACTACAAGTTGTATATTTGATAATGAGGACCGGACGGTTCCGTGTTTTTATATGTATGTGATTGTCTTAATAGACGTCATACAGGAAAATGCTTCTTGTAACCAGTAGAACAGGTTTAACCCCTTAGTGACCAGGCCATATTATCATTATCTGATTGGCGAAAGTGCCCGCTGCTGTTTTTGTCTAATTTTCCTCTTACCCATTTATGGAACCCACACATATTATATACCGTTTTCTTCGTCATTAAATGGACTTTCTAAAGATACCATTATTTCCATCATATCCTATAAATTTACTGAAAAAATGGAATAAAACACATTTTTTCAAAATTTAATCCCCAAAATCTACAACCGCCAAAAAAGAACCCTGATAAATAGTATTGAAATTTTGTCCTGAAATTAGAAATACCCAATTTGTTTTTTATTTTTTTTTACATGCTTTTGCTTTTTAACCCCTTCAATGCTGAGCCATTTCACCTTTGTGTGCTGAGCTCATTTTGACCGTTTTATGCTCAGAATTTTTAAACGTGGTTTAAAGTCCTATTTATTTTTTTAAAAAAAACCATTTTTACTTTATAATTTTTTTTTTCTTTTACACCAAACCTAGTCATGCTTGGTATCATTGGAAAGGCTATGACCCTATAGCTGCCACAGATCGGGAGATACTTGTGTCCAAAGGACCCCACTAGCTCCGCTTGGCAGCTAGGGCGTTAACTGTGCAACTGGCATCATCACACATATGGCGACGACATCAGTGGATGGGCAGTGACCCCGGAGGCTTGGCTGACATCCAAGATGTCATCCTTCTCTGGGAGCGGATCACAATCTGACAACAAAGGTGTTAAAGAGAAGCACTGCTGGAAAGGGCAGACTCTGCCCTCTCCAGTGGTGCTTCTATTAATTTATGTAGCCATTTGGGAGGGAGAGGGGTCCAAAGGACCCCCGTCCTCTTTCAGGTTCTCCCCTGCAGGCGCAGGGGGGGGTGCCTCAAAATAATGTCATCGCTATGCTGGGGCCCGGCCACAGAGGCGAGTATAGGGAGGGAGGGGGGTTAAAGGATCATGATGTACATCCTTGGTCCTTAAGGGGAATTTTCCGCCGGACGTATTATGTACGTCAGTGGTCCTTAAGGGGTTAAATAAGATTCAAAACATCAAATGTCCCTTTAAAGTGTAATAAACTGGTGATAGCTCTAGAATAGTCATTGGATTTGGCTTCTCGTGTCGTCGTGTTTCCTTGTTTAATGATTTTTAACAACCTGCTCTCTGTGTACTTATTCTCTTCTAGATGACTTCCTGTACGGAAACGATCCTGAAGAACATCCCAATGAGGGAAATTCTCTAATGACCTGGGATGATTTGTTTGGGTCGAAGGCGTCTGTAGAAGATGGATCTCCTGTAGATTGCTTGATGCCTACAGACCTGAAAATAAAAACCATAGAAGAAACCTCATCTTCAAGCTCTGATTTTGGGCATTTATTTGGCCCTAAATCTCATGGTCAGGAACCTCACACAGCAGAGAAGCCCGTTTCATCGTCTAAACGTGGGAAATCTATCAGCAGTAAACCAGCTGCTGTTCCACGTCCGAGAAGTCACATAAAAGTCATGCCTTTCACATGTTCTGAATGTGGGGACAACTTTAAAGATGAAGAGATTCTCGAGTTACACATGAAAAGTCACTGGACGGTGAAGTTCAATATGTGCTCTGTATGCGGGAGATGTTTTACAGCGAAATCCTCTCTTAAAGCTCATATGAAGATCCACATGGAGAGGCCTTTCTCTTGCTCTGAATGTAAGAGAAACTTTAAAGATAAAGAGAGTCTCGACGCTCACGTGATCGTTCACTCGGTGTTGAAGCTCAATAAGTGTTCTGTATGTGGGAATGTTTTACACTGAAAACAGGTCTTATGGCACATGAGAAGATTCACATCGAGAAGCCGTTTCCTTGCTTTGAATGTGGGAAAAACTTCAAAGATAAAGAGACTCTTGAAACTCACATGTTAATCCACTCGGAGGTGAAGTGTTCTGTGTGCGGCAAATGTTTTACAGTTAGATCGTCTCTTGAAAAGCATGAGAAAATTCACATCAATAAGCCTTTTTTATGTTCTGAATGTGGGAAATGTTTTACATCCAGTGTGCAGCTCAGTAGGCATCAGAAGGTTCATGCAGGAGAGAGACCTTATCCATGTTCAGAATGTGGGAAATGCTTTATGAGTAACTCGGCTCTTGTTGTGCATCTCAGAATTCACACAGGAGAGAAGCCCTTTTCTTGTCCTGTATGCGGGAAATGTTTTCGACTCCGATCAACTGCTGTTAATCATCAGAGAACTCACTCAGAAGAGAAGTCTTTTTCTTGTCATGTATGTGGGAAGTGTTTTAGAGCTAGATCATCTCTTTATGACCATAAGAAGACTCACACCATAGAGAAACCTTTTGCGTGCTCTGAATGTAAGAAACGTTTTGTCAGCAACTCCGATCTTCTTGATCATCAGAAGATTCACGCAGGAGATGACCTTTTTTCTTGTTCTGATTGTGGGAAATGCTTTACATTCAGATCGTGTTTTTATGAACATAAGAAGATTCACATCATAAAGAAAGCTTTTGCGTGTTCAGAATGTGGGAAATGCTTTACCAGTAACTCAGCTCTTGTTATGCATCTCAGAATTCACACAGGAGAGAAGCCTTTTCCTTGTTCTGAGTGTGGGAAATGTTTTCGCACTAAATGTCTTCTTTCGCGACATATGAAAATTCACTTAGAAGGGCCAACCAACATGTGTTCTATATGTGGGAAATGTTATACCTCTAGCTCCAGCCTTCGGGACCATCAGATGACTCACACAGGAGACTATCCATTTTCATGTTCTAAATGTGGTAAATGTTTTGCTCGTAAAGCACGCCTGATCATACATCAGTTTGATCATGAAGGACAAAAGCCTTTTTCATGTTCAGAATGTGGGAAATCTTTTGCTCTTCATTCAACTCTGGTTACGCATCAAAGAATTCACACAGGCGAGAAGCCATTATCATGTCCTGAATGTGGGAAATGTTTTTCTCATGCCTCAGCTCTTATTACTCATAAAAGAACTCATCCAGGAGCGAGTCCACATATGTGTACTGAATGTGGAAAAAGTTTTCCTTATAAAGGTTTGCTGGTTGTACATCAGAGAAGTCACACAGGAGAGAAGCCTTTTTTCTGCTCTGAATGTGGGAAACGGTTTTGCCGTCTTTCCAGTCTCGTTAAACATCAGCGAAATCACACAGGAGAGAAGCCTATTGTATGTTCCGAATGTGGGAAATGTTTTACCAACAGCTCTGCTCTTATGACACATAAGCGATCTCACACAGCAGTAAAGCCACATTCATGTTCTGAATGTGGGAAATCTTTTGGCAGTCGCTTTACACTTATTTCCCATCAGAAAAGTCACGCAGGAGAGAATTCATATAAGTGTTCTGTATGTGGGAAATGTTTTAACCGTAGATCACATTTTCTTATTCATCAGAGAAGTCACAAAAGAAAAAAGCCTTATACATGTTCCGATTGTTTGAAAATTTTTGACTCGTGGAAGAGCTTTTGCAGACATCGTCAGTATCACCTTGCGGAGTAGAATTTTCACATTCTGAATATTTTGGATTTAGTTAAAACTGTGACGGCAGTCACTCTGAACTTGGGGTACATGGACATAGAAATGTATTTAGGAGGTGCAGGTCTGATGTTCTATATAATTTCCCTGCCCCCACTTATATTGTGGTAATCCTGTATCTGTAGGGTGTTGTTGTTATCTGCAAATTGGATTCTGAGTTGGTCACTCTAGCCTTTTCGATTTCCCAATATCTAGAATATGTTTAGATCTGTTAAAGGTTGGAGTGGTCTTTGTTTTGTCTGGAACACACTGCCCATTATCTGATACAGTATAATCTGAATCCCCTGGTTATCCTCACAATCTGCTATTGTTTGTTGGAATGTTGCACAATGGGTCTTGGTGACCATAGTTAATTCCATTATCAGTTCCAGGTCTAATAATGTCCAAGACGTCGGGGTAGGAATTTCTGATGTTTCGCAGTAAAATGCCCGGGTGTTGTTTTCCATTGGCTGCTATGCTCTGCCTGGAACTGTATATGTTACTCCTTAAAAGCTCAGTTCCTGGCTGACATAACCCCAAGATCTGTGTGCTGCCTCATTTCTGGGGAATATTATCACCACGCTTTCTGTGGGAGAACTGGGGTCCGGAAAGAGAGCGACATCAACAGATGTGATCCAGGAGAAGTGGAGCTGACACTCGACAAGAACGGTTGCGCTTTGAGGAGCTCCGCTGCTAATGTGTTATTAGGATGTCTTAGCACCCTATTGTCGGTCTACCAATTGTTACAGGGTCCGGATTGCTGCTCCATGTGAAGGAATCTACCATTACTGGGGCATCTGGAGGGGGATGTGGGCTAGTCTCCTGCCCAGAGACTATGGCCCGTGAAAGAGACTATTGGGGAACTGGTGGACCTTTTAAATATATTTGGTTTTTCACTGTTTTAAACATTCCCAGACAAACTAAAGATTACTGATGCCTGTGTGTTATTCCCTTGTGTAGTTATTGTATAGTCTCTTGTTGTGTATTTTGCATACATTCCCTCAATTATCTAACCTAACTCTATATAGTACCTGCTCTCTCTATTGTGTATGTTCTCTCTATAAGAAATTCCTTTGGTTTACTCCTCCTTCTCCCTCTCCTAGGAAATCCCATTGTTTGAAGGTCTTCTGCAGCTATCTGCGTGATTGTATGTAAATGAGGTTGGGGGTTGACTGTATCTGTGTGTCTGTGAATAAACTTGCATTCTGCTGTTTGACTTCGAACACTGAGCCTCATTCTTTCGGCTGCGGTCAAAGCTTTGAGGGAGCTGTTAGGGACGATTGCTCCGGCAACTGTTACATGGGAGAGAGCCCGCGGACGGCGGTACTAAGTTATGGTACAGTCGCTCTGTCACACTCCACTTGGGTGTCCTGGTTGCAGCTCTGTCATTTTGCCATTTGGTGACCTTTTGGGGTTTGCAGTTTTTGGCCTTTTCCTACGGCCTACTATTGGTGGCCATTTTGGAGAGCACCTGCTGGGTTGTTCGGAAGGTTGGGGTGTCAACGGGACTCTCCCCTTTGCTGACTGATCAGAGAGATGGGAAAAAGTTGGCCAAGAAGTCCTGCCTGATGGACTGCCCCCACCAGTGGGATATTAGGGAATTGCTGGGAGGCGCAGAGTCAGGTGACAGTGGTCCAGGCACAAGCTGAAGGGACTGAGGTCAAACATTGCCACCTTGCCATCAGGGTGGATATGCTTCAGACCAAGATAGAGCACCTTTCTAGGGCTGTGAAAGGTATGGAGGCACGTTACAGATGGATTCTGCACTATTATTGGTCTTTTATATACTGTTTTTTGTGTATGTGTGCATTGCTATCCTGGTTCTGAGTTTCCAGAACACAGAGGATCCGATTTGGGATAATGAGATGATATCCACTTCCTTCTGTTGGTTGGTGGGTTATTATCCCATGTCCTCTTTCCTTTGTATTGAGGAAGCGGATCGGCTTAATTTCTCTGTTTCATTCTTCATATTATTGTTGAGTTAGGGTTATGAGCGCTGTATAGGTTTGATGTTTCTTGTATATCTTATCGTATGTGCATTTTTCTGAAGGTTCGTGGAATCCATTAATGTAATCAAGTTTCTCCTTGGATCCCGAAGCCACGCTTCTTAATCTGCCCCTAGAAACCGGCCGCTCAGACGATCACTGGAATCTGGGGGAGGTGGGTCTTCAACGGCTCCGGATAGCCAGCTCATCTTCTCAGTGGTCACCAGCAGGCTAAGGGGAAGCAGGCTGTCTCCATCTTTATCACCAAACCTAGGGCTCGATTTAATTCCGAACGATGGCCAAAATCAGGACCTTTTTCGTCCGTCTCTTACTTTAGAAGATTCAGATGTGGATTTACTGGTTTTGATTCCCAATAAAAATCTGGATTGATGATCGTCTCTCGCGGCTGCACTTTTTAATGGAAATATTAGCTTCAGCGATTTCCATTTTAATCGGTCACCGATGTGCCGATACCTGAAAGAGATTCAAATTGTGAAAGTGCTGATTTCTGTTTTAGGGTCAGCTTTTTCTCGGACCAGCTGCATTATTCGAATATCTGCTCCGGCCGAATTTAAGTCCAGAAAACCAGCCGATGGAATGAAATCGAGTCCCTGATCCTCCAATCAGAATCTTTGTGTGAGATCATTATTCTAAAATGGAAAAGAGCCGTCTGTTCAATCCGGGTGGACGTGGTCTGTGAAATGCGTGGGGTGGGAGCATAAAGGATCCCAGGGTTATAGGAGACGTAGGAAGAGGGAGAGAACGTGGGATTGTGATGTGTCTCATACCTCGATTTAATGCTCGTTTGTTCTGTGATTACTGATCCCATATTAAAAGCTGCCATTGATTGGAAAAGTCCATCTTTGTCATTTACCCTCCACTTCCCACATGGAAGAGAAATATGTTTGTAATATATGTAGTAAATAAACGCATATATATGTGACATAGTGTTGGCCAATATATTGTAAATCTTAGAGATTTTGGCCTGTGTCCAAAAATGTAAATGAAAATATGTTTTCCAGAGGCAGATATTAAGTCCTATTCTATGGCTCCTCTTCCAGACCCAATCACCACGCAGCGTTATCTCTGCGCACTGTGTGTGTATATATATTTAGATCTACCCTTGTGTGTATTATTATTCAGCTTCTATTCCACAGACCCAATCACCGTCCTCTCCTCTCTCTGCATTAACATCACTCGTCATTGCAGGCCTCCCCTTCTGTCTCTCACCCCTCCACACATCCAGATTGTAAATTCCCACGGGAATAGGGCCCTCGATTCTTTCGGTGTCTGTCGGTGAAATATTCACTTGTGTTTACATATTGTATCTTTTTGTACATCGCCGTAGAATATGTTGCTGATAATCAATGCTAATTATTATGACTTTTAGTCATTTTCTGCTCTGTTACCCAGTAAACATCGAGAACGTGTGCCGGCCTAGTGATTCCGTCTCCCTCCGTGCGAGTATACAATATATTCCAGCCTTATAAGAGCCCCATTACAAGGTTTGCACTAAAACACAAAAGCGAAATTAAGGTGGTCAATGTTCGCGCTTGATAACTGCTGCGCGTATTACAAAGCTCGCTCGGCTTTTCATTCAGCGGATCTGTGCGAAGCGCTAACATAACGCACCTGAGCGCTAACAGGGCGGCGCCCGGATCCGGTTGTTTTTTTTCTGGTGTAAACTGATGGCCGCACCTGCTCCCTGCCAATAAATAGCATCTGTGTGTGCGCAATAGTCCTGACTGTGATCAGTGCTAGGAAGTCAGACACAGTGTCCCCTGGGTGTCCCCTGGGTGTTTGGGGATTTTTGTGAGTGCAGTCAGCAGTCTAGGAGGGAGTTTGTTTTGTCTTCTCTGGTAAATCCATCACATAAATACGCATTACATATAGTTGCACATACTTCTACCCTCATACATACCTGTCTTGGCCCCTACCTTGCAACCCTATCTTACCATGTACCCTTAACCCAACCCTCACTCTTTCTTACTGTCACGGTTTGTCATGGAGGGTGTTGGGAGAAGAGAAGAAGAGAGGAGAAGAAGTGACAACAGGTAGAGAGTTGTCTAGGGGTGAGGGGGGACAGGAGACAGAGAGAGGCGCAGGAGACGTGAGGAGGGGGAGAGGAGCAAGATGGACCGTAGTCCTGAGAGGGACACTAGTGGAGAGGGGGACGGCGATGGTGCTAGGCCAGGACATCCAGCTGAGGGACAGATTTGAGGCAAGGGAGAAGACAGAGTCAGGCGCAGTCACACTCCAGGACACAAGTTATTATTTATTAAGCCTAAATTCCACGGACCCAATTGCAGGCCTCCCCTCCTGTTTCACACTCTTTTGTTTGTATGAAGGATGACGGAGGTCTCCCTCTGACGACGTCATACGGCTGGGTAAGCATTCAGTTACACATGCGCATTGTGGCTGTACGCTGTCGCAGTGTCGTAACGCAAGAGAAAACAGGAGACATTGGTGGATTGTGCCGTCCTCTGCACTGCGGGTGGCTTGTGCCGTCCTCTGCACTGCGGGTGGATTGTGCCATCCTCTGCACTGCGGGTGGATTGTGCCGTCCGCTGCACTGCGGGTGGATTGTGCCGTCCTCTGCACTGCGGGTGGATTGTGCCGTCCTCTGCACTGCGGGTGGATTGTGCCGTCCTCTGCACTGCGGGTGGATTGTGCCGTCCGCTGCACTGCGGGTAAATTGTGCCGTCCTCTGCACTGCGGGTGGATTGTGCCGTCCTCTGCACTGCGGGTGGATTGTGCCGTCCGCTGCACTGCGGGTGGATTGTGCCGTCCTCTGCACTGCGGGTGGATTGTGCCGTCCTCTGCACTGCGGGTGGATTGTGCCGTCCTCTGCACTGCGGGTGGATTGTGCCGTCCTCTGCACTGCGAGTGGATTGTGCCGTCCTCTGCACTGCGGGTGGATTGTGCCGTCCGCTGCACTGCGGGTGGATTGTGCCGTCCTCTGCACTGCGGGTGGATTGTGCCATCCTCTGCACTGCGGGTGGATTGTGCCGTCCTCTGCACTGCGGGTGGATTGAGTCGTCCTCTGCACTGCGGGTGGATTGTGCCGTCCTCTGCACTGCGAGTGGATTGTGCCGTCCTCTGCACTGCGGGTGGCTTGTGCCGTCCTCTGCACTGCGGGTGGCTTGTGCCATCCTCTGCACTGCGGGTGGCTTGTGCCGTCCTCTGCACTGCGGGTGGCTTGTGTCGTCCTCTGTACTGCGGGTGGATTGTGCCGTCCTCTGCACTGCGGGTGGATTGTGCCGTCCTCTGCACTGCGGGTGGATTGTGCCGTCCTCTGCACTGCGGGTGGATTGTGCCGTCCTCTGCACTGCGGGTGGATTGTGCCGTCCGCTGCACTGCAGGTAAATTGTGCCGTCCTCTGCACTGCGGGTGGATTGTGCCGTCCTCTGCACTGCGGGTGGATTGTGCCGTCCTCTGCACTGCGGGTGGGTTGTGCCGTCCTCTGCACTGCGGGTGGATTGTGTCGTCCTCTGCACTGCGGGTGGATTGTGCCGTCCTCTGCACTGCGGGTGGATTGTGCCGTCCTCTGCACTGCGGGTGGTTTGTGCCGTCCGCTGCACTGCGGGTAAATTGTGCCGTCCTCTGCACTGCGGGTGGATTGTGTCGTCCTCTGCACTGCGGGTGGATTGTGTCGTCCTCTGCACTGCGGGTGGATTGTGTCGTCCTCTGCACTGCGGGTGGATTGTGCCGTCCTCTGCACTGCGGGTGGATTGTGTCGTCCTCTGCACTGCGGGTGGATTGTGTCGTCCTCTGCACTGCGGGTGGATTGTGCCGTCCTCTGCACTGCGGGTGGATTGTGCCGTCCTCTGCACTGCGGGTGGATTGTGCCGTCCGCTGCACTGCGGGTAAATTGTGCCGTCCTCTGCACTGCGGGTGGATTGTGTCGTCCTCTGCACTGCGGGTGGATTGTGTCGTCCTCTGCACTGCGGGTGGATTGTGTCGTCCTCTGCACTGCGGGTGGGTTGTGCCGTCCTCTGCACTGCGGGACAAGAGGTGAGAAGCGATTTTGTAAATTCATATCAGGTTCGCAGAACTGTTTTTCTCTTTGTCTTTTTTTGTAAATACTGATTCCGGATAAGAATCATGTGCAACAAGTACGACACAGACTCATTGTGAGTTGATACGTTGCCGGGTCCACTTGGGTGGAATAAAGCTCTCTTAGTGCTGGAGTTGGGTGATCACCACTGGACCACAGACCCAAATCCTGCCAGTGTGCGGTATCCAGATTTGATTTTCATACTGACAGACACTGTTTGAGAAAGGATTTTAGCAGGAAGGATACATTGAGATTTCTCTGGTTTCCCAGGAAGGACACATTGAGATTTCTCTGGTTTCCCAGGAAGGATACATTGAGATTTCTCTGGTTTCCCAGGAAGGATACATTGAGATTTCTCTGGTTTTCCAGGAAGGATACATTGAGATTTCTCTGGTTTCCAGGAAGGATACATTGAGATTTCTCTGGTTTCCCAGGAAGGATACATTGAGATTCTCTGGTTTTCCAGGAAGGATACATTGAGATTTCTCTGGTTTCCCGGGAAGGATACATTGAGATTTCTCTGGTTTTCCAAGAAAGAATACATTGAGATTTCTCTGGTTTTCCAAGAAAGAATACATTGAGATTTCTCTGGTTTTCCAGGAAGGATACATTGAGATTTCTCTGGTTTTCCGGGAAGGACACATTGAGATTTCTCTGGTTTTCAGGACGGATACATTGAGATTTCTCTGGTTTTCAGGACGGATACATTGAGATTTCTCTGGTTTACCAAGAAAGAATACATTGAGATTTCTCTGGTTTCCAGGAAGGATACATTGAGATTTTTCTGGTTTTCCAGGAAGGATACATTGAGATTTCTCTGGTTTTCCAAGAAAGAATACATTGAGATTTCTCTGGTTTCCAGGAAGGATACATTGAGATTTCTCTGGTTTTCCAAGAAAGAATACATTGAGATTTCTCTGGTTTCCTGGAAGGATACATTGAGATTTCTCTGGTTTTCCAAGAAAGAATACATTGAGATTTCTCTGGTTTTCCAGGAAGGATACATTGAGATTTCTCTGGTTTCCAGGAAGGATACATTGAGATTTCTCTGGTTTTCCAAGAAAGAATACATTGAGATTTCTCTGGTTTTCCAGGAAGGATACATTGAGATTTCTCTGGTTTCCAGGAAGGATACATTGAGATTTCTCTGGTTTTCCAAGAAAGAATACATTGAGATTTCTCTGGTTTCCAGGAAGGATACATTGAGATTTCTCTGGTTTCCAGGAAGGATACATTGAGATTTCTCTGGTTTCCAGGAAGGATACATTGAGATTTCTCTGGTTTTCAGTATGTCCTGGGTGGCGAGTCTGTACCGTCAGGTGTCTCGCCAAAGGACACTTACGGGAGAGGTGCTCTTGCCGGGATCAAACCCATGTCTCCACAGACTCTCTCCATGCACAGCAGTGATGTTACCTCTACTCCACTGACAGACTCACAAGTACATACAGGTGTACAGTCAGAGACACATAGGCACAGGTATACACCCACACAGGTGCTCACAGATATACACTCAGGTACTTGCTGCTATTCAGTCCAAGCCTGGTCCATTCCAAATCATGTGTTCGGGTGGGAGGGCGGCTGAAACCCAAACACATGATTACAAACCCAAACTGTCCGGGTGAAAACTGGACATGTGGCAACCCTATAGACTGTCCATTCAGACATGAGGAGCTCTTTTGTAATCTGAGCTTTTAGTGTGACTGAATCCTCTCCCTCATAGGTTTGACTCGCTCAGAGCTCTAAATACAAGAGACAAATTCCACCCTATTAAGCTTCTCCAGAGGCCTGTTCAATACCTCAGCCGCTGCAAGTGCTAAGTTAGCAACTTGCATTGAACGCCGTTCAACCGCTCAGCGCTCAGCAGTGCTAACCTAGCACTTGCAGCGACCCGAGGAGATGCTTCGTGTGACGTATTAAAGATGGCCGCCGCATGAAGCCAGTAACAATGCCCTACAGCAAGATGGCCGCCGCCTCGAAGCAAGTAACAATTCCCTACAGCAATGTTAATTTTGAGGTTTTTGTTCACCAAAGCACAAAATATTTATTTATTATTTCCCCCTGCACATAGACATATATTACAGTTCAATTTATATATTGTATCAGAAGTAAACATAACGTTTATTCATTAAAAACTATCATTTGTGGTGTGTGCAAACAAAACGGAATTGTGCTGACTGCTTCTCTTTATTATTTTTTGTCCGAGTGATCCGAAAAACAATCTGAATTTTTCATTAAGAAATTGTCGGCCATTTTGGATTCAAAATTCGCATCCAAAGGGTTCAACGACAGTGCTGCAGCAAACTGAATTGCTGCGCTGCAGCAATTCAGCAGCTGCTGAGGTATTGAACAGGCCTCAGGAATCCTACAATGTTTGTCTTTATCTGCCCTCTGCTGGAGACAGTTGTATAGCCGGCACTTGTCTCGTGTTTTTTGAACTCTACTGCTGTCCTTCCTGCACAGAAGGGGAAGAGTCTTGAGTTGTCTTCATCATCTTCCCGGGAGCATCAAGGGATCCAGGCTGCAGGTCAGAGCTGGTTCTGTGTCACGGTAATGTGGGTTTATATTGTGCTGGACATGTATCAGGAGACTCCATAAAGATGGCTCCTATAGAATACACACCTTGTAAAGCTGCTCTGTCTCCAGTGTTTAGGGCTCTGTTATTCTGGCTGTGACTCTGTATTTTGTTTTTCATATATTTATACAATTTCCTAGCGCGAACATATAAACTAGTGTTAAACCCGTTCTCCCACCAGCGAGGCCTTCCCCAGCCCATAGCCGCAGTTTAAGGACAGGTACAACGACAGAGTGATTATAGTGCCCCCTAAAAAAGCGAGTCCTTGGAATTGTGATACAAAAATGGCTTTAATTGAACAAATGAACCTAATATATATTATACAGTGCACGGAGGAACTCGTAGAACAATAAAAAAGTAGCTCCACGGAGCCCCCCCCCAGGGTCACCAGATCGGCCATGTTCTCCTGGAAACCGATTACTATATCATACGAAGGGAGAGCACAGGAAAGGTGCTGCCCTGCAACATGAATATTTGATATGCGTCAACAGTGAAAGCAGGTAAACGAGGGGGGGGCGCTTTGATTTCTTGTCTGCACTACATGAATTCTACACACTGCGGGGTGGCATTTTTCACGCACGAATAAGTTTATGTGTCCAGGAAAATATGGAGGATCTGGCAACCGTATGTCTCCCTCCTCCTCCTTCCAGCATAATCCCATGGTGGATCCTGTGCAATGGACAATAGTCCAATCCAAAATGTAAATATGAAACAATAGGGCAGGTTGCACTCACAAGGTGGTTATGAATCAGCTAGACAACAGCACAAACACACAACAGTCTGACCGCGATGATCGGCAAACAAAGACCACTCAAACCTATCAGAGCTGTATGACACAATATTAACAATACATAAGCACAGACACCCCCGTGAATATGAGTACAACTTGACTCTGACATAGAAGAGGGCTGGGGATTAATATGACATGTCAGACGCACCAGGACCTGCTGCCCCACACCTCCCAAAAGCAGTCTGGGATCCAGGTATCCACCAGATCGAAGTCCCTACCGTCACAATATTTATATATGATATGTAGAGCTCCGGGTCCTGCCACCTCAACATGTCAAAAACGGAACTTCTGCTGATTTCCCCCCTCACACACACCTGTAGCGCTGTTTAAAAACACTGTTGCTGTATTGCTCGGCTTTGGCCACCAGAGGGAGACAAGCGCAATGTAAAGTATACTGGACACAATGGGACTACGTTTTCCATCATGCTTTGCAGCGGAGACAGGAAGTGGGTGGGGAAAGAGGAAAGGACATCCGCAGCCTCTCTGGAAGGAGAGCCAGTGTGAGCCGAGCGGTGAACAGAGTAAGACGCATGTGAGACTGTGAGCAATGGTTACCAGGCCGGAGAGCAGGCGCTGCCTTGCCGACGCTGGGGATCGATACAGTGACTTGCCAGAGACCTAGTAATCCACCGCTGAGAGGTTTTGCACAGACAGTCTATCCAGATTGGACCCCGAGTAAGGAGACCGCGATGATCCACTGGGAGTGCAGGCGGTAGGCCGTAGATCTTGTTGTAGAAGACGGACAAGCAGGAGAAAAGGATTCGGTGGCACAGAGTTCCAGTATAATTCAGCAGAGAGACATCCTTGATCGGGCAGCGGAACAGAGTGTCTGGCGGATGGGTGAGAGGCCTTCCAGGCCACAGTCAAAGTTTAACGAAGCACGCTGCAGTATTGCTTAAATCTACAGGGCCCCAACGTGACTAGTCGAAGATTTACTAAATCCATTCACTGGCCAGTCGAATACAGTACCCGGGTACCTGAGCTCACACACACACACACCTTTTTGGGACATAACCTGCACGGGACTTACACTCCAGAAACTAAGGGGTTAAACTTTTATTTTACCGCTGCGTGTTTCTCGCATTACAAAATCCTGTTTTCTATATACCGTGCTTACATTATATATGCCGCTTTATTGAGACCAGTAAAGTATATAATTTATAAAATCCACAACAGTGCTGGTGTATATTTATTCCCTAGTGCGGAGAGACTAACCCGAGGTTAAATTCAGCGGCTCCTCCGGGAGTGAGCGCTACACACCTATCACACATTTGTCAGTTACGGCCAATGGCTCCACCATCCAGTCTTCCACCCACGTACGCTCTTGGTGCGACAATCGACACGGCTCTGTGCTTCAAGCCACGCGTTCCATTGCTGATCAACTCATGATGCTTCCATTTTACAACATATCCAAATTCCGATGTATGTTAACACAAGACCCCACAAACCTCCTCATCCATTCCCTAATCATGTCCCGACAAGACTACTTCAACTCCCTCCTCATCGTTCAACAGACACCCCCTCTACAATCCATAACAAATGCATCATTATCAGCCCCAGGAAGAAGCTCTGATGCTGAAGTGATGTTGATAGACCATAAGGCAGGAGTGCTGCTGGCTGTATAACAGGCAGACTGGATGTGAAACACCACACATCTGCATGAGGAAAGCAGCAGAAAGGAGATACTACTGAACAGCAGGAAGGGCAAAGGGTTAAAGGGAGAACCAAATACATAGGTGAGCAGCAGCATACAAGGACACCCTAATCTGACCACTAGTCGTTTGACTAAGGGTGGAAACAGCACTGCTGGGTGAAGCACATAGAATAAAACCGAACAAGAAAGGCAAATCCAGAGATGTAGTGAAAGAACAAGAGGCGAAGATAGGAACCAGAACGGATAGTCATACAAAGCCAGGGATCAAAACCAGGACAGATAATCAGACAAAGCCAGGAGTCCGTACACAAGGAGAGCAAGGGTTAACAGTAGAGAGTAGTTAGGAACGAAGCTAGAGTCATACACGGTAAACCAGATATCACAGACAAGAAAAGAAATGGACCCGTATAAACCAAAATAAACAAATGGCAAGGACAAGTCAAACGAACCCAGTCAAGGGAAAAGGGTCCAATCTGACGAGTCACGTGTTTTCGATGGAAGACCTATGGTATGACAGGATAGGGACGATAACTGATCACAAAAATCCACTGATCGACTTCAGATCTAGGAGACGAGATCGGGACATCCCTATCAGAAAACTACAATGATTAGTGAATTACGCCCCGTGTCCATATTCAGTCCCACAGTTTTCACAATCTTCCATGTTTTTAAATCATTTATATTCACAATCTTATTCACTAATTTCTCCTATTTCTGACATGAAGACCTCAGGCCTCGCACCCAACACGGTCACTGTATCCACAAAGACAGAAAGCAAGTCACCGCGTGACGAAATGAAGGAGGAGGTGATGGAGAGGTTCCTGGGTCACATGTCGGAGACGGAGGAGCGGCTGAACGGACAGGTAAGGCAGACATTGACCCAGACATTGCAATGTCTCTTATCTCCTCCCTTCTTCCTCCAGTGATGGGAGGGGGAGCTTGAATGAGTTACACGGGGGGGAGACGCCAGATTGCCAGGGAAAGCAGGAAATCTTCCTCATGGTATATGTGAGTTTGTGCTGATAAATAATGACGTCACATTAATGAGGTCATTTGCTGTTTAGGCTGAATGTGAGTTTGAGGAGGTGGCCGTTTACTTCTCCCAGGAGGAGTGGGACTGTTTAAAGGAAGAAGAGAAGGAGCTTTACAGGGATGTGATGATGGAGAATTACCAGACCCTATGCTCTCTGGGTAAGAAAGTCTCCCCCTCCTTCACAGGCAGCTTCATACAAAACATCTTCTATTGCTGTTGGATCATAAGATCTGTCTGGACATTTTCTCTTCACACACACAGGACGGATCAATGGGATTCCTGCACTTATATCCGCCATGGAGAGAGGGGAGGAGCTATGTGTCCGGAGGCGCCAGGAGATGGAGAGAGGGGAGGAGCCATGTGTCAGGAGGCACCGAGAGATGGAGAGAGGGGAGGAGCCATGTGTCAGGAGGCGCCAGGAGATGGAGAGAGGGGTGGAGCCGTGTGTCAGGAGGCGCCGGGAATTGAAAGAGATGGGGAATTCAGTGAATATTGGGCAGGATAACAGCTTCTCTGTGAAGCAGGAATCGTGTTCAGGTATGTCTCACGCGTTGCCTCCTTAAGGTTCGTTACATGGGGTGCTTCTTGTGTTCTAGAGACTATTCACTACAAGTTGTATATTTGATACTGAGGACAGGACGGTTTTTATATGTATGTGATTGTCTCGATAGACGTCATACAGGAAAATGTTTCTTGTAACCAGTAGAACTGGTTTAACCCCTTAGTGACCAGGCCATATTATCATTGTCTGATTGTCGAAAAGTGCCCGCTGCGGTTTGATGTTTCTGCGCTGTTTTTGTTTAGCTCTAATTTTACTCTTACTCGTTTACGGAACCCACA
Organism: Leptobrachium leishanense; assembly: GCA_009667805.1. Classification (NCBI taxonomy): domain Eukaryota; kingdom Metazoa; phylum Chordata; class Amphibia; order Anura; family Megophryidae; genus Leptobrachium; species Leptobrachium leishanense. The sequence continues at coordinate 55,433 of RXON01000607.1, forward strand.
CATATTATATAAGTTTTTTCTTGCCATTAAATGGACTTTATAAAGATCCCATTATTTCTATCATATTGTATAATTTACTGTAAAAAAAAATAATTCTGAAAGATTATGAAAAATGGGGAAAAAAAACTTTATCTTTAATCTGCCCTCTCCAGCGGTGCCTCTTTTTTATGTGTAGCCGTTGGGGAGGGAGAGGGGTCCAAAGGATCCCACCTTCCCCCTTCTCTGCAGGCGCCTGAAAACTACATCATTGCGCTCGGCGATTTACGTCAATGTGGCGGCTGGGGCCCATAAAGCTGTTGGGCCGGCTTCAAGGAAGCTAGACCGACATGGAACCCCAGCCAGAGATGTGAGTATAGGGAGGGATAGGGGTTACAGGATCATGATGTACTTAGTAAGTCCTTGGTCCTTAAGGATAATTTTCCCCAGGACATACAGTCAGGTCCAGAATTATTGGGACATCAACACAATTCTAACATCTTTGGCTCTCTGACCAAAGGTAATGGGACCTTTGACCAAAGGTAACGGGACAATTGGCTTCTCAGCTGTTCCATGGCCAGGTGTGTGATATTCCCTCATTACCCCAATTACAATGTGCAGATAAAAGGCCCAGAGTTCATTTCAAGTGTGCTATTTGCATTTGGAATCTGTTGCTGTCAACTCTCAAGATGAGATTCAAAGAGCTGTCATGATCAGTGAAGCAAGCCATCATTAGGCTGAAGAAACAAAACAAATCCATCAGAGAGATAGCAAGAACATTAGGCGTGGCCAAAACAACTGTTTGGAACATTCTCAAAAAGAAGGAACGCACCGGTGAGCTCAGCAACACCAAAAGACCCGGGAGACCACGGAAAACAACTGTGGTGGATGACCGAAGAATTCCTTCCCTGGTGAAGAAAACACCCTTCACAACAGTTGGCCAGATCAAGAACACTGTCCAAGAGGTAGGTGTATGTGTGTCAAAGTCAACAATCAAGAGAAGACTTCAGAGTGAATACAGAGGGTTCACCACAAGATGTAAACCATTGGTGAGCCTCAAAAACAGGAAGGCCATATTAGAGTTTGCCAAACAACACCTAACAAAGCCTTCACAGTTCTGGAACAAGATCCTATGGACAGATGAGACCAAGATCAACTTGTACCAGAGTGATGGGAAGAGAAGAGTATGGAGAAGGAAAGGAACTGCTCATGATCCGAAGCATACCACCTCATCAGTGAAGCATGGTGGTGGTAGTGTCATGGCGTGGGCATGTATGGCTGCCAATGGAACTGGTTCTCTTGTATTTATTGATGATGTGACGCTGACAAAAGCAGCAGGATGAATTCTGAAGTGTTTCGGGCAATATTATCTGCTCACATTCAGCCAAATGCTGCAGAACTCATTGGTCGGCGCTTCACAGCGCAGATGGACAATGACCCAAAGCATACTGCAAAAGCAAGCAAAGAGTTTTTGAAGGGACAGAAGTGGAATGTTATGCAATGGCCAAGTCAATCACCTGACCTGAATCCCATTGAGCATGCATTTCACTTGCTGAAGACAAAACTGAAGGGAAAATGCCCCAAGAACAAGCAGGAACTGAAGACTGTTGCAGTAGAGGCCTGGCAGAGCATCACCAGGGATGATTCATGGGTTCGATCCCAGCGAGCAACCTCTCCAGTAAGTGTCCTTGGCAAGACACCTAACGGTACAAACTCGCCACCCAGGACATACTTGAAAACAAGAGAAATCTTAATGTATCCTTCCTGGTAAAATCCTTTCTCAAAAAAAAAAAAACAGCGTCTGGTGATGTCTATGCGTTCCAGACTTCAGGCTGTGATTGACTGCAAAGGATTTGTAACCAAGTATTAAGAAGGGAAAGTTTGATTCATGATTATTATTCTGTCCCATTACCTTTGGTCCCTTAACAAGTGGGGGCACATCTGCAAACTGCTGTAAGTCCTACACCGTTCACCTGAGTTGGATGTACATACCCTCAAATTAAAGCTGACAGTCTGCAGTTAAAGCACATTGTGTTTGTTTCATTCCAACTCCATTGTGGTGTATAGAGCCAAAAATGTTACAATTGTGTCCATGTCCCAAGATTTCTGGACCTGACTGTACTATGTATGTCAGTGGTCCTTATGGAGTTAAATAAGATTCAAAACATCAAATGTCTCTTTGAAGTGTAATAAACTGGTGATAGCTCTAGAATAGTCACTGGATTTGGCTTTACGTGTCGTCGTGTTTTTAACCCCCTGCTCTCCATGTACTTAATTTCTTCTAGATGACTTCCTGTACGGAAACGATCCTGAAGAACATCCCAATGAGGGAAATTCTCTAATGACCTGGGATGATGTGTTTGGGTTGAAGGCGTCCGTAGAGGATGGATCTCCTGTAGATTGCTTGATGCCTACAGACCTGAAAATAAAAACCATAGAAGAAACCTCATCTTCAAGCTCTGATTTTGGGCATTTATTTGGCCCTAAATCTCATGGTCAGGAACCTCACACAGCAGAGACGTCTATCAGCAGTAAACCAGCTGCTGTTCCACGTCCGAGAAGTCACATAAAAGTCATGCCTTTCACATGTTCTGAATGTGGGGACAACTTTAAAGATGAAGAGATTCTCGAGTTACACATGAAAAGTCACTGGACGGTGAAGTTCAATATGTGCTCTGTATGCGGGAGATGTTTTACAGCGAAATCCTCTCTTAAAGCTCATATGAAGATCCACATGGAGAGGCCTTTCTCTTGCTCTGAATGTAAGAGAAACTTTAAAGATAAAGAGAGTCTCGACGCTCACGTGATCGTTCACTCGGTGTTGAAGCTCAATAAGTGTTCTGTATGTGGGAAATGTTTTACACTGAAAACAGGTCTTATGGCACATGAGAAGATTCACATCGAGAAGCCGTTTCCTTGCTTTGAATGTGGGAAAAACTTCAAAGATAAAGAGACTCTTGAAACTCACATGTTAATCCACTCGGAGGTGAAGTGTTCTGTGTGCGGCAAATGTTTTACAGTTAGATCGTCTCTTGAAAAGCATGAGAAAATTCACATCAATAAGCCTTTTTTATGTTCTGAATGTGGGAAATGTTTTACATCCAGTGTGCAGCTCAGTAGGCATCAGAAGGTTCATGCAGGAGAGAGACCTTATCCATGTTCAGAATGTGGGAAATGCTTTATGAGTAACTCGGCTCTTGTTGTGCATCAGAGAATTCACACAGGAGAGAAGCCTTTTTCTTGTCCTGTATGCGGGAAATGTTTTCATGCTAAATGTTTTCTTATACGACATATGAAAACTCACTCAAAAGAGTCAACCAACATGTGTTCAATATGTGGAAAATGTTACACCTCTAGCTCAAGCCTTCGGGACCATCAGATGACTCACACAGGAGACTATCCATTTTCATGTTCTAAATGTGGTAAATGTTTTGCTCGTAAAGCACGCCTGATCATACATCAGTTTGATCACGAAGAACAAAAGCCTTTTTCTTGTTCAGAATGTGGGAAATCTTTTGCTCTTCATTCAACTCTTGTTACGCATCAAAGAATTCACACAGGAGAGAAGCCATTATCATGTCCTGAATGTGGGAAATGTTTTTCCCATGCCTCAGCTCTTATTACACATAAAAGAACTCATCCAGGAGCGAGTCCACATATGTGTACTGAATGTGGAAAAGGTTTTCCTTATAAAGGTTTGCTGGTTGTACATCAGAGAAGTCACACAGGAGAGAAGCCTTTTTTCTGCTCTGAATGTGGGAAGCAGTTTTGCCGTCTTTCCAGTCTCGTTAAACATCAGCGAAATCACACCGGAGAGAAGCCTATTGTATGCTCCGAATGTGGGAAATGTTTTACCAACAGCTCTGCTCTTATGACACATAAGCGATCTCACACAGCAGTAAAGCCACATTCATGATCTGTATGTGGGAAATGTTTTAGCCATAGATCACATTTTCTTATTCATCCGAGAAGTCACAAAAGGAAAAAGCCTTATACATGTTCCGTTTGATTGAAACTTTTTGACTCGTGGAAGAGCTTTTGCAGACATCGTCAGTATCACCTTGCCGAGTAGCCTTTTCACATTCTGACGGTTGAATATTTTGGATTTAGTTAAAACTGTGATGTGCATCACTTTGAACTTGGGGTACATAGACCTAGAAATGTATTTAGGGCAGGGGTCTCAAACTCAAATTACCTTAGGGCCACTGGACAAGTTTTTATATCCCATGGGGGCCGCACGCAAAATTTTAAACTGGTTTTTATTTATTTTTTATTAAACAGTTTTCTTTTACAGCAAAGTGTATTTATTTCTGAACGTCTTTTTGTATTTTTGGTATTTTTTCCTTTTGTGTGCATTACCATCCTGGGTCTGAGTTTCCAGAACACAGAGAGGATCCGGTGTGGGATAATGGGATGACATCCATTGTTGGTCGGTGGGTTATTACCCCCTGTTCTCTTTCCTTTGTATCGAGGAAGCAGATCGGCTTCATTTCTCGGTTTCATTCTTCGTATTATTGTTGAGTTAGGGTTATGAGCGCTGTATAGGTTTGATGTTTCTTGTATATCTTATCGTATGTGCATTTTTTTCTGAAGGTTCGTGGAAACCATTAATGTAATCACGTTTCTCCTTGGATCCTGAAGTCACGCTTCTTAATCTGCTCCTCAATGCCGCGCTCAGCAATAGCCATATTTGTCCGATGCCCAGCAAGTTGACACATCCCGAGCCGTCTAGGAACCGGCCTGTTACATCCTCAGCCCCCGCTGTGCCCCCTGGGCATGAAGGGGGACTACTGGCTGGCCGGGTGCCAGCACTTTCTGCTGGCAGATCGGCTTCTGAGGGGGCAGGGTCAGGTGTGATAACCAGGAGCCGCAGGCTTTAAAACAGGACTCAAGGCCTTGCCTCATCGCCCTGTTGTGGAGTTTAGTTCATGCACCGCTACGTCCTGTATATGATTGCATTCCCTGTTGACGACCCTGCTTGTATGAGCTTCCTGCTCCTGTATTTGACCCGGCTTGGCTTTGACTATTCTCAATCTCTATCGTGTGTATTAAGCGTCTGTGTGGTTTAGTGATTTAACCCCATGCTGGTTGCTGGGTTGACCACTAGCTGTTTGGTTTCTGCATCCCTGACTGCCCTGCACCTTGCATACTACACGAACTGTTGTTCCTCGTATCATGTTTCTGAGCGTGTCCTAGGCTTTCTGTCGGTCTCGAAACCCTCGGAGCCTAGAGGCACTTCAGCTAATCCTTTGAGTCTCTTGGTTCTTGAATTATTACCTGTATTTTATGCAATTTCTGTGTTTATGTAAAAAGTATTGTTGCCCTTAAGGATCCTAACTCCGCTACTCTTGGGGAGCCGATAAAGCTTCCATTACACGGCCGCTCAGAAGATCACTGGAATCCAGGGGTTGTGGGTCTTCCACGGCTCTGGATAGCCAGCTCATCATCTCAGTGGTCACCAGCCAGGACATGCAGGTAACAGTAAGGGGAAGCAGGCTGTCTCCATCATTATCACCAAACCTAGGGCTCGATTTAATTCTGAACGATGGCCAAAATCAGGACCTTTTTCGTCCGTTTCTTACTTCAGAAGATTCAGATGTGGATTTACTGGTTTTGATTCCCAATAAATATCTGGATCGATGATCGTCTCTCGCGGCTGCACTTTTTTTTTATTTAGATAGATTCAGGCATCAGGGCAAAAATACAATTGACATAGAATGGTATCAGCCAGGACAGCTGCCACCACAAACATAAATGGCAACTAGGGATGAGCCGAACACCCCCCGAGTTCGGTTCGGGCCCGAACCCGAACTTCCCATATGTTAGGGTCCGAACCCGGGCCCGAACCCAAACTTTCCATATGTTAGGGTCCGAACCCGAACTCGAACTCAATGCAAGTCAATGGGGCTGAAAATTCGGTTTTTAGAGTGCCCTCCAAGAGGGCATATATGCTAGATATTTGCCATAAAAGGTGTATGGGGGTCCGGGTAGTGCCCTGGGGGACAGGAAACAAGGACAAAAAGTTTTTTAAAAAAACGTTTTTAAAGGGACAGTGAGTTTTCCATGAAATAAGGGTTAAAAATAAAAACGAAAAATTCCTTCAAATATCATGCCTAGGAGGTCCCCATAACCTGCCCGTGAAGTGACGGATTTCTAGGATGTATAGAAAACACTTAAAAACAAAAAAATGACGTTTCATATGACGGTAAATGCTTTTCCTTTAATCTATCCATAAACAACTGCTTGGGGCGGCAGTCTGTATGAAAAGAGGAGACATTTTCGGACACGCAGAAAAAGTTTAGTGATTTTTTTGGCTAAATTATTGTGAAACTTAGGTGCTTCAAAATTGGTCCTTTAGCATCCTCAACAGTGCCATCACACCGTAACCCCTCTGAGGATATGAATCTGATACAGGCATCAGTGGCAGTGCACCCAAATATTGTGCTTTTGGTGCCAGGCCTGCAAGCACTATCATACAGTAACCCCTCTGTGGTATTGTGGAAGAATGCAGGGGTGAACCTTGCAGTCCTATATTAAAAAGATATGCATCTGGTTAAGGCATCAGTGCACCCAGATATTCTGCCTTTGGTGCAAGACTGCCAGGCCAGCAAGTATCATCATACAGTAACCCCTCTGTAGTATTGTGGAAGAATGCAGGGGTGGACCACGTGGTCCTATATTGAAAAGATATGATTCTGGTCAAGGCGTCAGTGCACCCAGATATTGTTATTTTGGTGCCAGGCCTGCAAGTGCCATCATAATACAGTAACCCCTCTGTGGTATTGTGGAAGAATGCAGGGGTGGACCATGTGGTCCTATATTGAAAAGATAGGATTCTGGTCAAGGCATCAGTGCACCCAGATATTGTGCCTTTGGTGCCAGGCCAGCAAGTATCATCATACAGTAACCCCTCTGTGGTATTGTGGAAGAGTGCAGGGTTGGACCCTGCGGTTCAAAAAATTAAAATGATATAAATCTGGCACAGGCATCAGTGCAGCCAAATATTGCGCCTTTCATGGCAGCAAGTGCCTTCACACCGTAACCCTTTTGTGGTATTGTGGAAGAGTTCAGTGCTGGAGGTTTTGTGAATGCAGAAGAGCACATCCCCGATCTATTCCATTACTTCAGCATCAGGGGATTGATAGCTGCTGATCCAGGACTGATTAATTTTAATAAATGTCAGCCGGTCTACAGAGTCGGTGGACAGACGCACTCTTTTGACTTTTCCACCGAGGTGTCGAGGACTAACAAAATTTAAAAATGCATCAGTCAAGCGGCCCTGTCCTTCACCACTATTCCTCTGATCATCCGCAGCCTCAGAAGCACGTGTGTCAGCACTTGGTAATCTACCAGTGCCTGGAAAGGTGTTACACAAGTGTCGCTTTAGAGCGTCCTCAAGTTTTTTCATCCTGTGCTCCCTCTGTGCGGGCAGGATGAGCTCTGCAACTTTACCCTTGTATTGTGGATCAAGAAGGGTTGCCAACCAGTAATGATCCCTCTCCTTGATAGCACGAATCCTGGGGTCCTTTAGCAGGCTTTGCATCATTAGGGAGCCCATGCAGCGTAAATTGGAGGTGGCATTAGCTTCCGAGTCTTCCTGGTCAATGAGGATGACCGTATCGTGCACTTCCTCCTCCCAGCCACGCACAAGCCCTTCTGTTTCTGGGCACACAAAACCCTCCCTTGAAGAATCCCCACCTTCAATGCCCCCACTACTTAAATATTCTGCCTCCTCCTCCTCCTCCTCCTCCTGTCTGATCTGAGTAGGACCCGCTGGAATGCTGTCTGCGGAAAGACTGGGGCCTTGAGAGCTAGGGAAGGCCTCCTCTTCCTCTCGCTGCTCTGCCTCTAGAGCCACATCTATAATTCCCCGCAGAGTGTGCTCCAGCAGGAACACTAAAGGAATTGTGTCACTGATGCATGCACTGTCCCTGCTCACCATCCTCGTTGCATCCTCAAATGGTGACAGTACAGTGCATGCATCCTTGATCATCAGCCACTGTGGGGGGGGGAAACCAAGTTGACCTGAACCTGTCCTTGTGCCATACTCACACAGGTACTTGTTGATGGCCCTCTGCTGCTTGTGCAGATGCTGCAGCATTGCTAATGTCGAGTTCCACCCGGTGGGCATGTCACAGATCAGACGGTTTGTGGGAAGGTGGAATTCTCTTTGAATTTCTGCCAGGTGAACGCTTGCTGGGAATGACTGTCTGAAGTGGCTGCAGACTTTTCTGGCCTGGATGAGAAGCTCTGTGTAAGGAGCAGGGTCCAGGGAGGTAGAATTGAGCCCTTTGTGCAATGATGATGGCTGAGAGATCGTAGGTGTACAAATAAGGAGGGTTTATTAGGACATAAACAAAAAAGGCAACAGAAGAATAAAGAAGGATCACATTATACAAACAAGAATAAATTTCAACTGAAGACAGATAGAACAATACTAAACTAAACTATACTAGACTAAACTAAATTATAACAAGGGAGAAATATATGGAGACAGGAAACAGGGCAGTGGATTCTGCGGGATGCAGGGCAGGCAGGCTGGAGAATCTGCGATGTGCAGGGCAGCAACGGCTGGAGAATCTGCGAGGTGCAGGGCAGCAACGGCTGGAGAATCTGCGAGGTGCAGGGCAGCAACGGCTGGAGAATCTGCGAGGTGCAGGGCAGCAACGGCTGGAGAATCTGCGAGGTGCAGGGCAGCAACGGCTGGAGAATCTGCGAGGTGCAGGGCAGCAACGGCTGGAGAATCTGCGAGGTGCAGGGTAGCAACGGCTGGAGAATCTGCGAGGTGCAGGGCAGCAACGGCTGGAGAATCTGCGAGGTGCAGGGCAGCAACGGCTGGAGAATCTGCGAGGTGCAGGGCAGCAACGGCTGGAGAATCTGCGAGGTGCAGGGCAGCAACGGTTGGAGGAGCAGGAACGGAAAGCAGACTGGCACCTTGGAAGGAGGGCGGAAGCAGGACTGGCACCTTGGAAGGAGGACGGAAGCAGGACTGGCACCTTGGAAATAGGAACGGAAGCAGGACTGGCACCTTGGAAGGAGGGTGGAAGCAGGACTGGCACCTTGGAAGCAGGGTGGAAGCAGGACTGGCACCTTGGAAGCAGGGTGGAAGCAGGACTGGCACCTTGGAAGGAGGGCGGAAGCAGGACTGGCACCTTGGAAGCAGGAACGGAAGCAGGACTGGCACCTTGGAAGGAGGGCGGAAGAATCTGCGATGTACAGGGCAGCAATGCTTGGAGAGTCTGCGGGATGCAGGGCAGCACCTTCTGTAAATCTGTAGATCTTGCGAGATGCAGGACAGCAGGCTCTGAGGATTCTGTAGCAGGAACTACGAACAGTATGGTGGGAACCAAGACAAGAACAGGTTATAGCATGCAGGGACAGAAGACAGCTCCTTCTTAGTGAAAGGTTCACTGGAACAATGCAGAAGCATTGGGCCTTGGGAGTGGTTTGGCTTTATGCAGGGTGCATCAGCGGAATTAGGCAACACCTGAGGGTTGCAGAGGAGAGTCCTGAGAGTCTTAATGCTACGAGGCGGCACTGGTTTTATGCTTTTTACGGCGCTGGCGTTGCCGGGCATGACACTCTGGCAGCCCTGGGTACTTGGTTAGGAAACACTGTACCACCAGATTTAGGACTTGTGCTAGGCATGGTACATGCGTCAATTTACCCTTGCGTAGGGCGGAGAGAAGGTTGCTGCCATTATCGCAGACGATCATTCCCAGCTGAAGCTGGCGTGGTGTTAACCATCTCTGCACCTGCCCCTGCAGAGCTGACAGAATTTCTGGCCCGGTGTGGCTCCTGTCCCCTAAACAAACCAGCTCAAGCACAGTATGGCATCTTTTTGCTTGAGCCATTGCGTAGACCTTGTCAGGCGTCGGTTTAACTGCCACTTCGCCAGAGACAGAGAAGGAGGAGGAAGAGGGAGAGGTGGTGGTGGTGGTGGAGCAGACAGACCTCATACAAGCAGCTTTCTGGAGGCGTGGTGGATGAACAAGCTACAGCACAGAGCCCCGTCTTGGATCCCTCCCAGCTGCAATCAGAGTTACCCAGTGTGTCGTGAAGGAAATGTAACGACCCTGTCCATGCTTGCTGGACCACGTGTCTAAAGTCACATGCACCTTGCTGCTGACTGCCTTTCCCAATGACTGGATAACATTGTCTTCCACGTGCTGGTATAGTGCTGGAATGGCCTTGCGTGAAAAGTAATGGCGTTTTGGAACCTGCCACTGTGGTACAGCACATTCAGCAAATTCACGGAAGGGAGCAGAGTCCACCAGCTGGAAAGGCAGCAGCTGCAATGCGAGTAATTTTGCTAAGCTGGCATTTAGACGCTGTGCTTGGGGATGGTTGGGACTATATTTTTACTTTCGCTGCAGCAGCTGCGGCAACGTAATCTGACTGCGTAAATCTTCAGCTGCTGGGATGATGTCACATTGTGAGGAAGGACCTGGTACATCCATTACTGTAGCATCATCCCTGTTGGAGGTTGTAGGCAATGACATGGCAGGACATACAGTGGGGGTAGAGACAGATGAGGAGGACCTACGCAAAGTTTTGCGCCAACGGGATGTGTGGCAGTTGTTCATATGTCGCCTCAAGCACGTGGTACCCAAGTGTCCGGTATTTTTCCCATGCTTAAGCCTCATCTGACATAGATTACAAATAGCAACGGTGGGGTCTACTGCAAATTTCTTAAAGAACTCCCAGACAACAGAGTTCCTGCATGTGTTCTTTGAGACAACAGCGCTCTGCACCGGAGCAGCTCTGACATGTGATGCCTTCGACTGGCTAGTGCTACGGTTGGTCAGAGGATGTTGTGCCTCATGTTTGCTGTGCCTCCTCCTCCCCCTCTTCCTCACTTAATTTCTCTGTTCGTTCAGGCACCCAGGTGGAGTCAGTAACCTCATCATCATTGTCATCATCACCCCCTATCTCCTCGTCACTGGAGCCAACTTGGCAGTATGCTGCAGCTGCTGGGGCAACATGAGTGCCAGTTATTTGTGTGTCATCACTGGCACCCCCTTCCTCTAGGTTGATTATACTCCCTCCCTCAACCTCAGAGATTGAATCAGAGCACTGTACTTGCTGCGCATCCTCAAGCAGCATGTCACTCTCATTGTAGTCAAACAATTCAGCTAACTCCTCCGTGTGTGATAGCGAGGCTACAGCAGGAGTAGCTGTGGACATGGAGGCTGCATTAGATGCTTTGGCAGCTGAGGTGGACTGTAAAGCACTAGAAGCCTGGCTGGCAGAGGACTCAGTGGATGAGGATGGCCTGGTTAGCCAATCCACCAAGTCCTCTGTATGTTGCTGCTACTTAAGACGGCCAGCACCAGTTAGAAAGGACAAGCGTGCCCCTGCAGAGGATGCACCACGTCCACCATGACCAGAGGCACAGCCTCCCGACATAGGGGCTGCTTGCCCTCTTATCTGTGTCTGGGAGCGTCTGCCTGTCCTTTTTGTTCTTTCAGACATGGAGAGTGATATATAGATTAATATATACAGAACTCTGATTCAACTCTGGTATAAAGATTTAAAGAACTCTGGTATAACTCAGTGAGACACCCTGATAGCTGGCAGCCAGTGACAAGACACAGATTACAAGTCTCAGACACCTCCTATAAATCAGTGAGACCCCTTGATGGGTGGCAGTGAAACCTCCTATAAATCAGTGAGACCCCTTGATGGGTGGCAGCCAGTGAGAACACACGGATTATAACAATTTCCAAATGTTTTGTAGAAATTAGTGAGCCCCAAAATATTGCGTGGTACTGGCTGTGTGACAAGAGACAGATCACCTCAATTCACAAATGTTTTGTAGAAATTAGTGCGCGCCAAAATACTGCGTGGTACTGGCTGTGTGACAAGAGACAGATCACCTCAATTCACAAATGTTTTATAGAAATTAGTGCGCGCCAAAATACTGCGTGGCACTGGCTGTGTGACAAGACACAGATCACCTCAATTCACAAATGTTTTAAAGAAATTTTTAACCCCCAAAAAGATTTGCTGGCACAGTGACAAGACACAGAAGATCACCTCAATTCACAAATGTTTTAAAGAAATTTGTAAACCCCAAAAAAACTTGCTGGAACAGTGACAAGACACACATCACCTAAATTCCCTGATATTTGGTAGAAATGAGACCCCCCCAGACCCCCCCCAGTAGCGTGGCAGACCGGCAGTAACAACACACAACTATCTCCTCTGAAATCTCCTCTCAAAATGCGTGCTGTAGCTATGCGTGGAAACGTTATATAGTGTGCTGCGGGACTTAGCTCTGTGAGCCCATGATTGGGCAAAATTTGCCCAATCAGGACTCTGAGTGGTGATTGGCATACTGTTGAACCTGTCTTGCACCAGACCTGTGGTCAGGTGCAAGGCTGTAGCCAATTACGAGCTTCAGGCCAGTGGGAAAATGCATTGGGGTCCATTGTGATGCATTGTAGTCGAACATGCGGCGAACACCCGGAAATGTTCGGTGTTCGCGATCTAATCGAACAGGCTAAGTTCAGGTCGAACTCCGAACCGTCCCAACCGAACAGCTCATCCCTAATGGCAACATGACAAAATCTTATGAATTATGCGTTACACAACCGAGTTTAAAAAATCTTATAAAACAGTAGTACGAGATGGGGTTAACAAAGGCGGATTCGACAATGAGCGAGTTAAAAAACAAGGTAGTAAGTCCAAAATCAGAACGAAGTTTAATGAGAACAGGGTCTGGCAAACAGACCATAAAGTCGTGCCAAATATTAAAAAGTTTCTGGACTCTTTGTCCAAACTAGCCTGCACCCAGTCATGTTGGAATATGGCATAGAGGCAGGAATAAAACATACCAAAAGTAGGTATTGTAGGGAATATCCAGTGTCCCAGAATGGCCTTCTTTGCTACAGCTGAAAGAAGACCTAAAAGTACCTCTTGTGCACCAGGCATGGCATACGTTTCAGTACAAGGAAGAATGTTGAATAAAGCCTAGTCCGGGGCGGAGGGCACCCGAAGTTTCAGGACGCGTGTCCCAAATCGTCAGTGTCCCAAAGAAGAGCAATAACCGGGCAGGACCATAGACAGTGACACAAGTTTGCATTGGCATGGAGGCATTTCAAACAGTGACCAGAACTCTGTGGGGTAATACGGGACAATCGATCGGGGGATATGTACGCACCATGCTGTATCTTATACAACATCTCCCAGTATTAGGCTGACGGGATCTGTTTACGCGATTTGGTTGTAGCAGATATGAGAGAGAAGGCGATTGGGACGGGAGGTGTACACACCAGTCGGTCAGGCCTGTGGTAGCCGATGACCAATTAAATTGCGGTCTGATAAGCTGTCGAAAGGCTGCTATGGATGGGGATAACACCATTACTATATCTAGTGGGTTACTAAAATTCGTCGACCGTAGATCTGATACTTGAGACGAGACAAAAGCCGATAATTGGAGGTAGAAAATCTGATGCAGATACACTGGGGCTATCAATTCACAAAAATTTTCATACGAGGGAAGCTTACGGGAGGGTTGAGATAGAAGGTGTCTAAATTGTGTGAGACCTTTACACGCCAGTAACCGAAAAACCGGAGCTGCCGAACCATTCTGAAAAGCAGGGTTATTTAGCCAGGATTGAAACACAGAGGACTTGTAGGACAAGCCCAGCACCTTGCGAGCCCTGCACCAAGCGGATCTCCCTATCATTAGCAGCGGATTCGATTTTAAGGAAGGGGTATGAGAGAGGGGGGCAGGTGAAGAAAAGCCGACAGCGATATCGGGCTGGCCATAGCACAATCGAGGGCACAATCGGTGAATCTGGAGGAGTCAGTGAGCCAATCTGCGACTAATCGGTATAGTGCGGCTACATTATAGGAGTGGACATCAGGCAAATTTAGACCCCCCTGATTATGTGGGAGCTGAAGCTTGCGGAGTGCTACACGTGGTCTCCCCCCACCCCAAATAAATTTAGAAAACGAGTGTACGAGTGAAATATCCCGACTCTTCAGCAAGATAGGTAGCATTTGGAGGGGGTACAATATACGCGGGAAAGCAACCATTTTAATTAAGCTACATCTACCCATGTAGGAAAGAGTCAATTTATCCCAGGAAGCTAACAGATCCCTCAAGCTATTTAGCAGGGGAGGAATATTTACCCGATAAAGATGTGTGATCTTAACGGGAAGGAGTACTCCCAAATATGTGAACCGGTCGTTCCGACTCCAGTGGAAGGGGAAGGAGTCCGGTGGAAAGTCCACCACTCCAGAACCCAAGCGAATTGCCAATGTTTTCTCATAATTAATTGTAAAGCCTGAGGCCGTACGAAATGCCTCTAAGTGTTCCAACAAAGTCGGGACGGCCTGAACAGGTCGAGAGAGGAAGATAAGTAAATCATCAGCAAAGGCCACCACTCTAACCTCCCGGGAGTCAATACCTATGCCCTCAAAATCCGGATGAGTTAACAGCACCCGAATTAAAGGTTCTATGGCCAGGTTAAATAAAAGGGGGGATAGGGGACAACCCTGACACGTACCCCTCCCTAATGTGAAGGGTCTGGAATTAAGGCTGTTGGTCGTTACCACTGCCGAAGGGGAGTGATAGAGTGCCTGAAAAAGGTTTTGAAGTGCTAGGCCAAAAAAATGATAGTTTAAGAATCGGAGCATATAGGACCAGGAGATTCTGTCAAAGGCCTTATCGGCATCACAGCTAAGCGCAATGGCTGGCGAATCCGGACAGTTGCCCACTGACCATAAGGCCGTGAGGGCTCGTCGGACATTCAGGATTGAGTGTCGACCAGTGAGGAAGCCTGTTTGGGCCGGGGAGATAAATGTTGCTAAAGGCATCTGGGAGGTGTTGCGCCATAATGCCTGACAAAATTCGACATTTAACAGTGAAATTGGACAGTACGAGGTCAGGAGGAGAGGATCCTAATTAGGCTTGGGAAGGACTATTAACCTGGAAGCATTAAAAGATGTCGGCGGCATCTTTCCCTGTAAAATATTTTTGTAAAGGGTGTGGAGGTAACCACTCAATGACTTATAAAAATCCGCAGAGAAACCATCAGGGCCCGGGGTTTTTCGAGAGCGAAGGCGGGATATGGCAAGTCGGATTTCCTCCTGGCTGATCGGGGCATTTAGTGCTTCTCTAGCTTCCGGGACGATTTCCGGTAGGCCCGCCATCGTAAAGAATCTAGCTTGTGGCTGCCAATCATCCGCCTCCGCCCTATAAAAGTCCTCGAAATAGGATCTGAAATAATCGTTAATGCTAGAGGGGTCACTTAGCAGTCTACCCGACACTGTCCGAATCTGGGTAATAGGAGGGATCGAAGGTTGGTATGATTTTAGCAAATTGGCCAGGAGTTTACCCTGTCTATGACCCCATCTAAAAAGGCGGTTCCGTTGCAGGGACCAAAAATATTTCTTTCTCTCCTCCACTATTGCAGAGTAGCTCTGCTTTCAAGTTTTGTAGGTTTCTGCTGATTGGGTCGTGGGGTGGGAGAGGTGAGAGCTATAGGCTTGCACCAGGGAGGAATGGGCCGCTTTTAATTTCTGGTTAGTTTCTTTGCGTTTACGTGACATATATTCAATGATACAGCCCCTCATAACCGGTTTAGCCGCTTCCCAAAATAAGTTTACATCTTCCACATGTTCTATATTGTCGTCTAAATAATTATTCCAACATATTTCCAAGTGGGATCGAAACTCGCTCGACTGCAAAAGTACATCAGGGAAATGCCAATTACGCGATTTGGGGAGCGGGGCGCCCAACCGTAAAATCCACCGATATTGCCGCATGATCCGATATATGGATCATGCCTATCGATGCGTCAGACAGGGAGTGTTGCAGGGAACCTGATACCAAAACGAGGTCAATCCAAGAAAAGGAGTCGTGGGAGTGAGAGTAAAATGAAAAGTCCCGTCCCTCCGGATGTAAGAAACGCCAGGCGTCTATCAGGGCTAGGTGATGTTTCAAAAAATTAGGGCCTTCCGTCGCCTGTCTCGGGGAGGGTACACAACGAGAGCCAGAGCGGTCAAGGATCGGGTCCAATACTGCATTACAGTCGCCTCCCAGGATACAGTGGTCATAATTATATTGAAGTAGTTTAGCATAAAGGTCTGAGTAAAATTGAAGTTGAGGCCATTGTGGGGCATATATATATTTGCCACTAAATATTTCTCTCCCTGCAAGGACAGCAGCAATATGGAGTACCTACCCTCCAAGTTATTGTCCTCCCCCAGAACCACCCAGGGAAGGGACTTACTGAGCAAAATGGCCGTGCCCCGTTTCTTATTAGTATAAGGGGTGGAAGTTTGAAAACTAAGCCAAGGGGCAGTCAGGCGATTGGTCGTAGAGGCCCAGTGCGTCTCTTGTAGAAGAGCTATGTCGGGTTTAAGGTTAAGTAGGTGGGATAGTACTTTCCGTAGTTTAATAGGGGAGTTCAGCCCCTCCACATTCCATGAAACGAGTCGGACTCAGTCTTGTGAAAGGGCATAGTGTCCGAATGACTTACAGTAGAAAAAAGGGAATGGACGTCGAGCGTCACTAGGGGAAGAGTGAGGCAATGCCTCCAGAAATAGAGGGAGTGGACCGTCCCAGCAGCGGCCCCCACCCAGCCCATCGTAATACAATGTCACGTTGCCTACCTGAATCAATTTTTTCCAAACATTTTTTAAGGAACCAAATAACAGAAAAACAACTTAATCATAAAACAGTAGTTTGAAACAATAACCTAACACAGAATCGCGTGTAAACTCTCATCAGCGAGAGGAGAATAGGGTCATGAGAAATAACCGTAATCAAGAATAGAAAAAAAATGGAGCTCGGATCGGGAGTCCAAGATTCAAGTGGCAACCGATCGGGCACATCGGGTTGAGATTCTTTGAGACAACGGTCGAGGTTCAGGGAGTGATTCAGATTCCGGGAGGAGGGCTGCGCTCGCCTCTTGTGGCGAATCAAAAAAATGTGTAGTCCCAATATAGAACACTCGAAGTCGAGCTGGATACAGAAGAGAAAACCTAATATTTTGCTCGACTAGCTTCGTGCACAAAGGAGAAAAAACCCGGCGCGTCACTGAGACTGCAGCAGAAAAGTCCTGAAAAAGACGCAGTTGAAAACCTTGATATTCAAGTGTCCGGAGACGGTGAAAAGCTTGAAGTAGCTTAGTCTTTTCTGTGTAGTTGAGAAGGCGCATGATAACTGGTCTCAGGCGACCCGCCCTGGGGTTCAAGTCCGGTCCCACCCTGTGAACCCGTTCCACAGCAACGGGATGAGATGAATCAGTAATCCCAATTGAGATGGTAACCAGTCCACCGCCCAGTCGCTCAACGTCTGCCCCTTCACAGACTCTGGGAGACCAATGATCCTCAAATTATTGCGACAGCTACGGTTTTCCAGATCATCCAGCTTTTCGGTTAACCCTTGAATAATCAGGTCCTGTTTCTCCAGCTGATCCTGTAGTAGATGAAACCCATCTTCCAGGTTGGATAGACGTTCCTCCACCTCAGTGAGCCTGTGAGGTTAGCAGAGATAAGACCGATTCAATGGTAGCGCCAATTTACCAAATTTATCGTCCAGTAAAGGTGAGATAGCCACTGAGATATCTGCTACACTCAGAGGTAGATCCGAACGAGCCGCAAGTAAAGGGGTCTCAGCAGGGTCTAATACATCTGACGTAGAGTCCATTGAGTCCCGGGAGCGTGGGGAAGATTGGCTGTGCGGCGAGCCACTTTTGGTAGCGGGTTTCGCTGGCGCTTTGGCCGACGACTTCTTAGTGGACTTCCCGGTTGTGAAAAATCTCTCCATGACGATACAACAAATAGCTTTATAATGCAGAACAGTAAGGAGGAGGTAAGTCGCCCCAGAAAATTCCTGGGACTTATCAAATTTTTTCTTTTTTGTCAAATTTTTCTATGAAAAGGACGCCCCCTAATTAAAGGGGACAGAAAAAATTACGTACAGAAAACTGGCGAAAAATTATAAAAGAAAAATTCAGTGTTGTGGAAACAGTTAATGTTCTAGCGCAATAATATAAAGAAAGGCGCCCCAGAAGATCCCTGGGACATAGAAAAATTTAAAATTAGAGCGATATGTAAAGAACGCCCCCTAACTGGCAAGTAAAACAACAAGCACTAGAAAAGTCACCCCAGGAGATCCCCGGGACTCAGAAAAATTGTAAAATAAATCTGTCAGAAGATTGGCGTCCCCAACCAAAGGGGACAGAAAAATTTGTTGCAAAAATTGTTTCGGGAACAGTTATTGATCAGTCCACAGGTGCCCCGGGGGACAGAAATATTAAGGGACAGTCACCTGACTCCTCTCCGCTCTGCTCGGTTTTTGCCGGGGAGAAGGAGGACGCTGCAACTGGTTGTCAGGCAGGGGAGCAGCAGCCGCTGGGGATAGATGCCAATGTCCGGGCCGATGAACCAGCTTGTTGTCGGAGGTGAGGGGAGAGCACCGAGGTTCCAGGAACCCGGCCTGGCAGGCACCGAGGTTGACCACCCAGCCAGCGCCCCGGAGGATCACAGCAACACCTCGCGGCTCTGGCAAGATGGCGGCCTCGCACGCCCAACACAAGACAGTCTTCGGCAAGGCCCGCAACCGCACCTCCCCCGACAGAGTTCAGATCTGGTAGATGTCCGCACGGTGTACCGGGTTGGCAGATAGAACCAGGGTCACAGAAGGGAAAACCGAGGTTCCAGATGTCCCGCCTGGCGTAGGTTGGGACGGGCGGCCTATTTGCGGCCTGGTGACTCCAGGGCTATTAATGCTTCGGGTCCAGCCGGAAAAGAACACAAAGCAGGTGCAGCAAGGATTAAAAGAGCTCCTGCTAGCAGCGATGCCGTTGATGGTTGCAGAAATCTGCACAGCAGAGGGTTAATTGCTAGCTCTGCACGGAGCTCAATGTAAAAGCGGCCATTCACTTGGCCCGCCTCCCGGAAGTCGCGGCTGCACTTTTTAATGGAAATATCAGCTTCAGCGATACCATTTTACTCATTCATCGATGTGCCGATACCTGAAAAAGATTCAAATTGTGAAAGCGCTGATAAATAGATTTGTCTAATTCCCTCTATTTCCCTGCATGAAAATCCGCGAGCCATGTTTAAAGGCACAGTCCTGTATGATGGTGCTTGAAAATAGCAAAAAAAATAATTTCGGACCAGCTGCATTATACGAATATCGGCTCCGGGCAAATTTAATTCAAATTAATCTGCTGAAAATCGGCCGATGGAATTAAATTGAGTCCCTGATCCTCCAATGAGAATCTTTGTTCTAACAAGGATCATTATTATAAAACCGAAAAGAGCCGTCTGTCCAATCCAGGTGGATGTGGTCTGTGAAATGCGTGGTGTAACGTGGAGGGATCCTGTGCCCAAGTGCTGAATGCTCCTCTCACTGTCTGTATCCCACAGGAGTATTGGGCCAGAACCCAAGCAATAACTGGAGAGCCTGAGACTGACTTTATTTACAATTAGGAAAAACACACACAGGGCAAGGTATAAAAGAAACATTTAAATACGTAAAGGGAATCCACAAGGTAGAGGAAGGGAGTATATTTAAAAGGAAACAAAGTAGCAAAACAAGAGGACATAGTCTTAGATTAGAGGGGCAAAGGTGTAAAAGTAACATCAGGAAGCATTATTTTACTGAGAGGGTGGTGGATACATGGAACAGTCTTCCAGTAGAAGTGGTAGAGGCCAAAACAGTAATTGAATTTAAGCAGGCATGGGATAGGCATAAGGCTATCCTAAACAAAAGATAAATCCAGGTAAAGTATCCATGTAATTGGGCAGACTAGATGGGCCGAAAGAAAATGTCGGCAGATAAGAACCTATGTTTCTATGTTTAAATCAACATAACATCGTGCGGATCAGCGTCTCTAGTTCGACGGTCACTTCGGTGATTCCGTTTCGCCAACCTGTCCCTGAAGTCCGCTGAAGAGTGCCGAAGTGACGGCCGAATGGCAGAAAAATAAAAAAAACGTAACTCTGCTAGTCTCCTAATAGGTGTTTAAACCGATAGAAAATGCATTAAAATTAGTCTGAATGATAAAAAAGGTCCTATAAAAAATTATATAAATAACTGTTAAAGAATAAAAAAATCATCAAAATCCACCCCAAAAAAGATGTTAAATAAAATGTAATAAAAAGGCTTTTTGCTGAAACTGAAAAGACTAAACGATTATCTTCGTATTATTTAAATTCAATGTTTTTTTTACATCGAAACCTATGGGATTTTCCTGTTTAACCTCCCTGGTGGTATTCCCGAGTGTGACTCGGGGTTAAATTTCACTACCGCGAACGGTAACACCGAGCCACACTCGGGCTGCATACTCACCTCATCCTGCGCTCCCTGGCTGTCCCCCGCAGTGTGATAGCGGCTCTCTATCACTTTTCAATGGGAAACACTACCTAGATGCAGAAATCTACACAGCTCCCCCTGCTGGCTGGAGGCGACGAAAGAGAACATGGGGTATTTCCTATTAATTCAGCACCTCACTGTATTATTCATTATTATGAGGGATTGAGCTGAATACGGTGTGTGAGCAGCGACGCAATAACTACTTCATGTTTGTCGGTCCTATGAGAATGTATATATTTACATGTATAACTGAGACTGCTGTGTATTAACGGATCCTGAGCTCTATGAGTATACGGGGAAATAG
Source organism: Leptobrachium leishanense (assembly GCA_009667805.1). Taxonomy (NCBI): domain Eukaryota; kingdom Metazoa; phylum Chordata; class Amphibia; order Anura; family Megophryidae; genus Leptobrachium; species Leptobrachium leishanense. The sequence continues at coordinate 76,057 of RXON01000607.1, forward strand.
AGGATCCTGAGCTCTATATATGAGTATACGGGGAATTAGAGGATCCTGAGCTCTATATATGAGTATACGGGGAAATAGAGGATCCTGAGCTCTATATATGAGTATACGGGGAATTAGAGGATCCTGAGCTCTATATATGAGTATACGGGGAATTAGAGGATCCTGAGCTCTATATATGAGTATACGGGGAATTAGAGGATCCTGAGCTCTATATATGAGTATACGAGGAATTAGAGGATCCTGAGCTCTATATATAAGTATACGGGGAATTAGAGGATCCTGAGCTCTATATATGAGTATACGGGGAATTAGAGGATCCTGAGCTCTATATATGAGTATACGAGGAATTAGCGGATCCTGAGCTCTATATATGAGTATACAGGGAATTAGAGGATCCTGAGCTCTATATATGAGTATACGAGGAATTAGAGGATCCTGAGCTCTATATATGAGTATACGGGGAATTAGCGGATCCTGAGCTCTATATATGAGTATACGGGGAATTAGAGGATCCTGAGCTCTATATATGAGTATACGGGGAGTTAGCGGATCCTGAGCTCTATATATGAGTATACGGGGAATTAGAGGATCCTGAGCTCTATATATGAGTATACGGGGAATTAGAGGATCCTGAGCTCTATATATGAGTATACGGGGAATTAGAGGATCCTGAGCTCTATATATGAGTATACGGGGAGTTAGCGGATCCTGAGCTCTATATATGATGTGACGTTTGGGGGCCCACAGAGCACGTGCACAATGTCTTTCACAAACAAAACAGTTTTATTCACCCTTTCAGGGCAGTCAAAAAGGCAACATAATAAGTACACGCTTTGGTTCAGCGAAATTAAAGCAAAGTCCTGATCTTCAGCACAAATAAACAGAGAAATAATAGTGGCTCACCAACGCTTTAAACCGTCCCAAACCTAGGGAATCCTTTCCCCAGTATGTAGAAGCCTCTCCAGCAAGGCACAGCACGTCTCCTGCTTTTGGAACACAAACACACAGCTTCCACTGATTACTTTTTCTTTTCCTAAACTCCCACAATCCTATCTGTTAGTTGCTGGCTTTAAAACTCTTCCTGGACAGGAAGATTAACCCTGTGGTTGCCCTTAAAGGGTCCACAACCCAAATAGGGGTGAAACATATTGTCCATCCAGGACCCAGCCCTGCCGACCTCTACATATCCCCCCCCCCTATGTCTCAACGCGGAGGTGTTTGAGGCAACAGTAGACAGCCCACAATGCATCCGGGACAGGGCATCAGCATTTTGGTGCTGTTTCCCAGGCCTGTGTTCCACCACAAAGTTAAACTCCTGGAGAGACAGGAACCACCTGGTAACCCTGGCATTAGCGTGGCGGTGCTGCCTCATCCAGGTCAATGGGGCATGGTCAGACACTAAACGGAACTTCCTGCCCAACAGGAAGTATCTCAAAGAATCCAAGGCCCACTTTATGGCCAAGCCCTCTCTTTCCACCACAGCATAGTTTTTCTCCGCTGCCGTCAGTTTCCTACTAAGAAAACCCACGGGGTGCTCTTCCCCATTGACTTCTTGGGATAGCAGAGCCCCCAAACCCTCACTTGAGGCATCCGTCTGTACAATAAACTCCCTCACGAAATCAGGGACTACCAGCACTGGGTGCTGACACAACGCATTTTTAAGCTTCTCGAAGGCATCTTCAGCATTGGCATTCCATTGAATCATCACTGACTTCCTACCTTTCGTCAGGTCAGTCAGTGGTGCAGCAATAGAGGCAAAATTGGGGACAAACCGCCGGTAATACCCCACTATACCCAGAAGCATGAACCTGCTTTTTCGTGAGGGGGCGTGGCCAGTTCTGGATAGCCTCTACTTTGTTAAATTGTTGCTTTACCAGACCCCTGCCTACGACATATCCCAGGTACTTAGCTTCCTCCATCCCTACCGCACTTTTCTCAGGGTTAACAGTAAAGCCCGCTTGTCTCAAACCGTCCAAAACCGTCTGAACCCGGGGAAGATGGGACTTCCAATCTGGACTGAAGATGACAATGTCATCCAGGTAGACCGAGGTATATCTGAGGTAGGGGCGGAGCACCCTATCCATCGCTCGTTGGAAGGTGGCCGGGGCCGAGTGTAACCCAAAAGGCATCCGCTTATAATGAAAATGACCCTCTGGAGTGGAAAAGGCAGTCTTTTCCCTGGCTTCCTTAGTCAGGGGTATCTGCCAGTATCCCTTAGTAAGGTCCAGGGTGGCGATATAACGGGCCGGACCCAATTTCTCTATTAATTCATCCACCCTTGGCATGGGATACGCGTCAAATTTTGACACCTCGTTAAGTTTCCTGAAGTCATTGCAGAATCGCAGAGTGCCGTTGGGCTTCGGTACCAACACGATGGGGCTCGACCATTCACTCTGTGACTCCTCAATGACATCAAGCTGAAGCATTTTTTTAACCTCTTCAGAAACAGCCTTTCTATGGGCTTCTGGGATGCGGTACGGCTTTACCCGAACCTTTACATGGGGTTCCGTCACAATATCGTGTTTAATCCCGGTCGCGTGTCCGGTAGTCCTGAAAACATGCCTTTGTTTCTTTGCAGAAACTCCTTAACTTCTTGGGTTTGGGGTTTGGACAGGGTGGCAGCAATGTGTACTGCGTCAACACCATCAGACTCTATACCCACCCCAACCATGGCGGACACCTCTCGGTCTCTCCAGGGTTTTAACAAATTTATGTGGTAGATCTGGTATGGTTTTCTTTTCCCAGGCTGATGCACTCGGTAGTTTACTTCCCCTACTTTTTCAACCACCTCATATGGTCCCTGCCACTTGGCTAGGAACCGACTTTCCACCGTGGGTATAAGTACTGCTACCCGGTCCCCAACCTGAAATTGCCGCAGCTTGGCTGACCAGTTGTACACCCTTTTCTGGGCCTCCTGAGCCTTCTGCAAATGTTCCTGTACCAAAGGCATCACTTTAGAAATTCTCTCTCTCATCTGAGAGATATGTTCAATGAGCGATTTGTGTGGAGAGGACTCACTTTCCCATGTCTCCTTAACCAAATCTAGCAATCCCCGGGGTCTGCGGCCATACAACAACTCAAAAGGTGAGAACCCCGTGGAGGCCTGAGGAACCTCTCGAATAGCAAACAGCAGTGCGGGAAGCAAGTTATCCCAGTCTCTTCCATCTCTCTGCACAACCCTTTTAAGCATCATTTTCAGAGTCTTGTTGAATCTTTCTACTAGACCATCTGTCTGAGGGTGATAAACAGATGTTCGCAACTGCTTGATTTGGAACAACTTGCACACATCTGCCATCACCCGGGACATAAATGGGGTCCCCTGGTCTGTCAAAATTTCCCTTGGCAGGCCAGTTCTCGAAAACATAAAAAACAACTCCCGCGCAATGGCCTTTGATGTAGGGTTTCTTAAAGGAACCGGCTCTGGATACCTTGTGGCATAATCAAGAACCACCAGGATATATCGGTGTCCCCGAGCAGACTTCTCTAAGGGACCCACTATATCCATAGCAATGCGCTCAAAAGGGCACCTCAATTATTGGCAGAGGCACCAAGGGGTTCCTATAATGGGGTGCTGGGGCAGTTAACTGGCAAACAGGGCAGGAGGAACAGTACCTCTTAACTGCGGCACCGATCCCTGGCCAGTAAAACCGGTCCGTTATCCGGGCCTCGGTTTTCTCAGCTCCCAGGTGACCACCTAGAGCATCATTGTGAGCCAGATCCAGCACCATTCTCTGGTAGGGCTGGGGTACTAGTAATTGTTCCACAATTTCTCCCCGAATTTCTGATACCCGGTAGAACAGATCATTATTGACCGCAAAGTGAGGAAATCTTTTCTCTGCATCTGGTGCTTGAGGTACCCCACTGACAACAGTTACCTGTTCGCGAGTATTTATCAACATCGGGTCACCCATTTGAGCCCTGCCAAATGCACCTCTGGACACATGTAAGTCAGGGTGTACTGGATAAGAAGAACCCTCCCCCTCATCCACCCCAAGTGTAATATCTACAGGGGATAATTCCTCTTCATCCTCTCCTACCATAACCGGCACGGGAGAGGATTCCCCCTCCTTGGGTGTCAACTCAGGTTGAGGAGCTAGGACACTCACATCAGTTACAACATTCTCATTTTGAACACATTTGAGCAACTCCTCCTCAACAGTGTCCACAGTCATGTTTGGTGGGGTGACCCTGAATTGTTCCCCAGTTCGATGGGCAGTTCAGTTTGTGCCAAGCACCACAGTTCAGCAAACAAGGGGCAGTCCCGTCCCACAATCACATCATGTATCAGAGTACTCACCACCCCGACCTCTTGGGTGACCGAAGTATTCCTTGCGGAAATGGTGACAGGTATCAGCGGATACTCCCGAGTATCCCCATGGATACAGACAACCCGGAGGGTTCTTTGTACTGGACCGAGCCTTCCGACTACCCGGGCATGCACCAGGGTGACCATACTCCCAGAGTCCAGGAGAGCTTTGGCTGGGCGGTGATTCACCCACACAGTACATTCAAACTGACCCCCCTCTAGGTCAAGGTGGGTAGTGCACGTTGTGAGGGTGTAGAAAGACACTCTCCGAGCGGATCCACACTCCATGGGCTCCTCCTGTAGCGGACACTGCGCCCGGGTATGGTCCCAGGCGCGACACCTCCAACACTGTATATCGCCAGCAGTTCGGGTAGCAACAGGCCTCTGCAGAACCGAGGAAGATGATTTTGGGGTGCTGGTTCCCGGGTCCAGTGACGCTTCCCTCCAAGGAACTGAAGCAGGCCTCACAGGCGGTGGCAAGACTGGTCCTCGACGACTGGTTGGTCTGAGCAGGTCCTCCACCACGGTGTATCTCTCCACCATCTCGAGTACCAGTGCTGCAGTCTTGGGGTCCCCATGGCTGACCCAGCGCTGTAGATCCTTTGGTAGAGACCTCAGGTAGTGGTCCATCACAACCCTGTCGACCATTTGCTCTCTAGTCAGGGTCTCTGGCTGCAACCACTTTTTAACCAGCTGTCCTAAGTCATGCATCTGGAACCGGGGTGGCTGGTCAGGGCAGTACTTCCAGCAGTGAACACGTTGAGCCCGGACAGCAACAGTTACCCCAAGGCGGGCCAGAACCTCAGCTTTCAGCCGGTCATAATTCTTTGTATCTTCTAGGGGCAGGTCAAAATATGCCTTTTGAGGGTCTCCTGTCAGGAACGGGGCAATGAGACCGGCCCATTGGTCTTGGGGCCACCTCTCTCTCTCAGCAGTCCTTTCAAACGTGGTGAGAAATGCTTCCACATCATCACTGGCAGACAGCTTTTGGAGGAAATGACTGGCCCTGATGGAGACATGGTTACCAGTAGTGACCACTGCTTGATCACGTCCAGGTGCAAGTTGCTGCATGGCCTCCCGCAGGGCAGAGATCTGCGTCTGTGTGGCTACCTGCTGTGCTGCAAGTTGTGCAGCCAGCAAATGGGTGCTTTCTTGTTGGGCAGCAACAGCCTGTGCCAGGGCTTGTTGCTGCTGAGCCATCGCCTCTTCATGGCGAGTCTGGGCCTGCACATTGACAAAGACCATCTGCTTAACGAGCTCCTCCATAGCTGTGGACTTCAGTGCAGCCTTAGCCCAAGACATGCAATCAGAACACTGTCCTTTTTAAAATGTCAGTTTTTTTTTTCACAAAAATTCCACTTGCTTGGCGTGTGAGGGGTAGCAAATTGCCCGCATTCAAAACACCAGTTGTGATGTTTGGGGGCCCACAGAGTACGTGCACAATGTCTTTCACAAACAAAACAGTTTTATTCACCCTTTCAGGGCAGTCAAAAAGGCAACATAATAAGTACACGCTTTGGTTCAGCGAAATTAAAGCAAAGTCCTGATTTTCAGCACAAATAAACAGAGAAATAATAGTTGCTCACCAACGCTTTAAACAGTCCCAAACCTAGGGAATCCTTTCCCCAGTATGTAGAAGCCTCTCCAGCAAGGCACAGCACGTCTCCTGCTTTTGGAACACAAACACACAGCTTCCACTGATTACTTTCCTTTTCCTGAACTCCCACAATCCTATCTGGGAGTTGCTGGCTTTAAAACTCTTCCTGGACAGGAAGATTAACCCTGTGGTTGCACTTAAAGGGTCCACAACCCAAATAGGGGTGAAACATATTGTCCATCCAGGACCCAGCCCTGCCGACCTCTACAATGAGTATACGGGGAGTTAGAGGATCCTGAGCTCTATATATGAGTATACGGAGAATTAGTGGATCCTGAGCTCTATATATGAGTATACGGGGAATTAGAGGATCCTGAGCTCTAAATATGAGTATACGGGGAATTAGAGGATCCTGAGCTCTATATATCAGTATACAGGGAATTAGTGGATCCTGAGCTCTATATAGGAGTATACGGGGAATTAGAGGATCCTGAGCTCTATATATGAGTATACGGGGAATTAGCGGATCCTGAGCTCTATATAGGAGTATACGGGGAGTTAGCGGATCCTGAGCTCTATATATGAGTATACGGGGAATTAGAGGATCCTGAGCTCTATATATGAATATACGGGGAATTAGAGGATTCTGAGCTCTATATATGAGCAGAGGCATAACTAGGGGGGTGGGCCGCACCAGGTGATACCACCCCCTAGGGTGACACCCTAAAAAATTTGCAATGTATTTTGCCAGGAAGGATACATTGAGATTTCACTAATTTTCAGTATATCCTGGGTAGGCAAGGCCTAGGCTGGCACTTTCCAGGGGGCTGCAAGAAACCCACCACTAAAGGGGTTACTCACAGAGCACCGAAATGATGCCAACATTTTGGTGTTCTGATGTTTCCTGCACCTTGGGTAACCAAATTTCCCCACCCTGCAGTAAATTCACCATTCACCGCAGGGTCCCCGAAAGGGCAGAGAGTCGGCCTACTTAACGAAAATGTCTGGAGTTTACATATAAGGTCCTATGATTGATAATAAAAAGGTCTCTTACAGAAAAATGAAAAACCTCTATAGGATGAATATGTTGTGAGTTTGCAAAATCACTTAAAAATAACAATTATTCAAAAAGAATCTAAACTCGCCCCTTATTGCCCAGCACACAGGACGCATGAATGATCCACCATCGACAGATTCATAATATATCATTATTCTATGTATACGTCATGTCCTGCCAGAACGCTACAACTAAAAATAATTTTGAAAACATTAAAAACAGTGCGTGTGATTTTTTTATTTTACAATTTAAAGTTTGGGGGGGGTGCCAAATATAGGATCCGCCCCGGGTGCCAAAATGTTCTAGGTACGCCCCTTTATATGAGTATATGGGGAAATAGCGGATCCATATTATCGTTTGTAAAACATTTTTTATGTGAAGAGACACAGACCCAGCTCTGCGCGGCATTCAAGATTGTCCATTCAGACATGATGAGCTCTTTGTGACTGAATCCTCTCCCTCATAGGTTTGACTCGCTCAGAGCTCTAAATACAAGAGACAAACTCCACACTATTAAGCTTCTCCAGGAATCCTACAATCTTTGTCTTTATCCGCCCTCTGCTGGAGACAGTTGTATAGCCGGCGCTTGTCTCGCGTGTTTTGAACTCTACTGCTGTCCTTCCTGCACAGAAGGGGAAGAGTCTAGAATTGTCCTCATCATCTTCCCGGGAGCATCGAGGGATCCAGGCTGCAGGTCAGAGCTGCTTCTGTGTCACGGTAATGTGGGTTTATATTGTGCTGGACATGTATCAGGAGACTCCATAAAGATGGCTCCTATAGAATATACACCTTGTAAAGCTGCTCTGTCTCCAGTGTTTAGGGCTCTGCTGTTCTGGCTGCGACTGTATAAATATATGAAAAACAAAATACCATTTCGTATCGCAAACATATAAACTAGTGTTAAATCTGTATATATAAAGTGTATCAGCCTATACGTCATATACGATGTGTTTCCTAATCAGAAAATATAACAATGAAATGAAACCTGCAATATCGCACTCAACATGGAGATTTCTAAAGGAGTGAGTATAGAAAAGAATCACCCCTTGAAAATAATCATGTTTTGTTGCTTTTCAGCCTGAAATAAAAGACACAGTTTTTGTTTATCCAGTTGTATTCACTCGTCATCCAAGTGAAAGATGTAACAGCAACATGTCAGACACAAAGAAAATTCAGAACCAGAATCACTGAGTTGGAAGGAGGATCACCCTCTTGTGTCAGTACTTTGTTGCTGCACCTTTTGCTTTAATTCCAGCATTTAGTCTGTCGGGATGTGTCTCTGGTAACTTTGCAGGTCCAGACGGAGCAATATTTGCCGAATCTTCTTTGCAGACCTGCTCAAGTGCAGTTACATTTGAAGGTGAGCGCTTGTGGGCTGCAGTCTCCGATTCATTCCACAGATATTCAATGGGGTTTAAGTCTGGGCTCTGACTAAGCCATGCGAGGACATTCACTTTTTTCTCCTTCAGCCCCTGTGTGGTCGTTTTTGCTGTGTGCTTTGGGTCATTGGCACCTTCTTCCCATTCACAACTTTCTGGCAGAGGCAGCAGATTTTACTCACGAATTTAATGGTATTTTGTCCCATCCACTATTCCATCTATCCTGACCAGTGTTCCAGTGCTGCTGCAGAGAAACCCCCCAATAACAGAGTATTACCCCCCCATGCTTCACTGTAGATATGGTGTTATTTGGATGGTGAGCTGGATTGGATTTCCTCCAGACATATCGTTTGTTGTTGAGGCCAAATAATTCAATAGAAGTCTCATCTGACCATAGCACCTTTTTCCATGTGTAAGGTGAACAGCAGGAATGGCAAGGGTTAAAGGGAGAACTAAATACACAGGTACCCAGCAGCATACAAGGAAACCCTAATCTGACCACCAGTCGTTAGACTAAGAGTGGTAGCAGTACGTCTGGGTGAAGCACCTAGAATAGAACAGAACAAGAAAGGCAAATCCAGAGATGTAGAAAAAGTACACGAGGTGAAGATAGGAACCAGAACAGAGAGTCATACAAAGCCAGGAGTCAGCACAGAAGAAAATCAAGGGGACAAAGGGTTAACACTAGAGAGTAGTTAGGAACAAAGCTAGAGTCATACACGGTAAACCAGATATCACAGACAAGAAACGAAATGGATCCGGATAAACCAAAATAAACGAGCAAGGACAAGTCAAACGAAGGGTCAACCAGTCAAGGGAAACAGGGATCCAATCTGACGAGTCACATGTTTTTAAAGGAAGACCTATGGTATGACAGGACAGGGCTTGGACTGGATCAGCTTAATAAAGCCGATAACTGATCCCAAAAATCCCCTGATCGACTTCAGACCTATGAGACGAGATCGGGACAACCCTATCAGAAAACTACAATGATTAGTGAACAGCGCCCCGTGTCCATATTCAGTCCCACAGTTTTCATAATCTTCCATGTTTTTATATCATTTATATTCACAATCTTATTCACTAATTTCTCCTATTTGTGTCTTGAAGACCTCAGGCCTCGCACCCAACACGGTCACTGTGTCCACACTGACAATAAGCAAGTCACTGCGTGACCTCTGATATTAGAAGAAATGAAGGAGGAGGTGATGGAGAGGTCCCCGGGTCACATGTCAGAGAAGGAGGAGGTGATGGAGAGGTTCCCAGGTCACATGTCAGTGAAGGAGGAGGTGATGGAGAGGTCCCCGGGTCACATGTCAGAGACGGAGGAGCGGCTGAACGGACAGGTAAGACAGACATTGACCCAGACATTGCAATGTCTCTTATCTCCTCCCTTCTTCCTCCAGTGATGGGGGAGGGGAAGCTTGAATGAGTTACACGGGGGAGACGCCAGATTCCCAGGGAAAGCAGGAAATCTTCCTCATGGTATATATGAGTTTGTGCTGATAAATAATGGCGTCACATTAAAGAGGTCATTTGTTGTTTAGGCTGAATGTGAGTTTGAGGACGTGGCCGTTTACTTCTCCCAGGAGGAGTGGGACTGTTTAAAGGAAGAAGAGAAGGAGCTTTACAGGGATGTGATGATGGAGAATTACCAGACCCTATGCTCTCTGGGTAAGGAACGTCTCCCCCTCCTTCACAGGCAGCTTCATACAAAACATCTTCTATTGCTGTTGGATCATAAGATCTTTCTGGACATTTTCTCTTCACACAGGATGGATCAATGGCATTCCTTCACTTATACTGACAATTGCAAGAGGGGCGGAGCCGTGTGTCAGGAGGCACCGGGAGATGGAGAGAGGGGAGGAGCCGTGTGTCCGGAGGCACCGGGAGATGGAGAGAGGGGAGGAGCCGTGTGTCAGGAGGCGCCAGGAGATGGAGAGAGGGGAGGAGCCGTGTGTCAGGGGGCACCGGGAATGGAAGGAGATGGGGAATTCGGTGAATATTGGGCTGGATAACAGCTTCTCGGTGAAGCAGGAATCGTGTTCAGGTATGTCTCTTGCGTTGCCTCTTTAAAGTTCGTTACATGGGATGCTTCTTGTGTTCTAGAGACTATTCACTACAGGTTGTATATTTGATACTGAGGACTAGGGATGAGCTGTTCGGGTGGTTCGACCCGAACTTAGCCTGTTCGAGCAGATCGCGAACACCGAACATTTCCGGGTGTTCGCCGCATGTTCGACCACAATGGACCACAATGCATTTTCCCACTGGCCTGAAGCTCCTGATTGGCTACAGCCTTGCACCTGACCACAGGTCTGGTGCAAGACTGGTTCAACAATATGCCAATCACCGCTCAGAGTCCCGATCGGGCAAATTTTGCCCAGTCATGGGCTCACAGAGCTAAGTCCCGCAGCACACTATATAACATTTCCACACAGCGCTTCTGCATGCATTTCAGAGGAGATTTCAGAGGAGATTTCAGAGGAGATAGTTGTGTCTTGTTACTGCCAGTCTGCCACGCTACTGGGGGGGTCTGATTTCTACCAAATATCAGGGAATTTAGGTGATGTGTGTCTTGTCACTGTGCCAGCAAGTTTTTTTGGGGCTCACTAATGTATTTAAAACATTTGTGAATTGAGGTGATCTTCTGTGTCTTGTCACACAGCCAGCAAGTTTTTTTGGGGCTCACTAATTTATTTAAAACATTTGTGAATTGAGGTGATCTGTGTCTCGTCACACATCCAGTACCACGCAGTATTTTGGGGCTCACTAATTTCTACAAAACATTTGTGAATTGAGGTGATCTGTGTCTTGTCACTGGCTGCCAGCTATCAGTGTGTCTCACTGAGTTATACCAGAATTGAATCAGAGTTCTGTATATATTAATCTATATATCACTCACCATGTCTGAAAGAACAAAAAGGACAGGCAGACGCTCCCAGACACAGATAAGAGGGCAAGCAGCCCCTGTGTCGGGAGGCTGTGCCTCTGGTCGTGGTGGACGTGGTGCATCCTCTGCAGGGGCACGCTTGTCCTTTCTAACTGGTGCTGGCCGTCTTCTTAAGCAGCAGCAACATACAGAGGACTTTGTGGATTGGCTAATCAGGCCATCCTCATCCTCCGAGTCCTCTGCCAGCCAGGCTTCTAGTGCTTTACAGTCCAACTCAGCTGCCAAAGCATCTAATGCAGCCTCCATGTCCACAGCTACTCCTGCCATAGCCTCACTATCACACACGGAGGAGTCAGCTGAATTGTTTGACTACAATGACAGTGACATGCTGCTTGAGGATGCGCAGCAAGTACAGTGCTCTGATTCAATCTCTGAGGTTGAGGGAGGGAGTATAATCAACCTAGAGGAAGGGGGTGCCAATGATGACACACAAATAACTGGCACTCATGTTGCCCCAGCAGCTGCAGCATATTGCCAAGTTGGCTCCAGTGACGAGGAGATAGGGGGTATAGATGACAATGATGATGAGGTCACTGACTCCACCTGGGTGCCAGATCGAACACAGGAATTAAGTGAGGAAGAGGGGGAGGAGGAGGCACAGCAAACACGAGGCACAACATCCTCTGTGACCAACCGTAGCACTAGCCAGTCCAAGGCATCACATGTAAGAGCTGCTCCAGTGCAGAGCGCTGTTGTCTCAAAGAACACATGCAGGAACTCTGTTGTCTGGGAGTTCTTTAAGAAATGTGCAGTAGAGCGCAGTGTTGCTATTTGTAATCTGTCAGATGAGGCTTAAGCGTGGGAAAGATACCGGACACTTGGGTACCACGTGCTTGAGGTGACATATGAACAAGTGCCACACATCCCGTTGGTGCAAAACTTTGCGTAGGTCCTCCTCCTCATCTGTCTCTACCCCCACTGTATGTCCTGCCATGTCATTGCCTACAACCTCCACCGACAGGGATGATGCTACAGTAATGGATGTACCAGCTCCTTCCTCACAATGTGACATCATCCCAGCAGCTGAAGATTTACGCAGTCAGATTACGTTGCTGCAGCTGCTGCAGCGAAAGAAAAAATATAGTCCCAACCACCCCCAAGCACAGCGTCTAAATGCCAGCTTAGCAAAATTACTCACATTGCAGCTGCTGCCTTTCCAGCTGGTGGACTCTGCTCCCTTCCGTGAATTTGCTGAATGTGCTGTACCACAGTGGCAGGTTCCAAAACGCCATTTCTTTTCACGCAAGGCCATTCCAGCACTATACCAGCACGTGGAAGACAATGTTATCCAGTCATTGGGAAAGGCAGTCAGCAGCAAGGTGCATGTGACTTTAGACACGTGGTCCAGCAAGCATGGACATGGTCATTACATTTCCTTCACGGCACACTGGGTAACTCTGATTGCAGCTGGGAGTGATCCAAGACGGGGCTCTGTGCTGGAGCTTGTTCATCCACCACGCCTCCAGAAAGCTGCTTGTATGAGGTCTGTCTGCTCCACCACCACCACCTCTTCTTCCTCCTCCTCTGTCTCTGGCAAAGTGGTGGTTAAACCGACGCCTGACATTGTCTACGCAATGGCTCAAGCAAAAAGATGCCATACTGTGCTTGAGCTGGTTTGTTCAGGGGACAGGAGCCACACCGGGTCAGAAATTTTGTCAGCTCTGCAGGGGCAGGTGCAGAGATGGTTAACACCACACCAGCTTGAGCTGGGAATGATCGTCTGCGATAATGGCAGCAATCTTCTCTCCGCCCTACGCAAAGGTAAATTGACGCATGTACCATGTACCATGGTGGTACAGCGTTTCCAGAGCGTTGCCAGAGCTTCTCATCCAGGCCATAAAAGTCTGCAGCCACTTCAGACGGTCATTCCCAGCAAGCGTTTGCCTGGCAGAAATTCAAAGAGAATTCCACCTTCCCACAAACCGTCTGATCTGTGACATGCCCACCAGGTGGAACTCGACATTAGCAATGCTGCAGCGTCTGCAAAAGCAGCAGAGGGCCATCAACGAGTACCTGTGTGAGTATGGCACAAGGACAGGTTCAGGTCAACTTGGTTTTTTTTCCCCCCCGCAGTGGCTGATGATCAAGGATGCATGCACTGTACTGTCACCATTTGAGGAGGCAACGAGGATGGTGAGCAGGGACAGTGCATGCATCAGTGACACAATTCCTTTAGTTTTCCTGCTGGAGCACACTCTGCAGGGAATTATAGATGTGGCTCTAGAGGCAGAGCAGCGGGAGGAAGAGGAGGCCTTCCCTAGCTCTCAAGGCCCCAGTCTTTCCGCAGACAGCATTCCAGCGGGTCCTACTCAGATCAGACAGGAGGAGGAGGAGGAGGAATTTTTAAGTAGTGGGGGAATTGAAGGTGGGGATTCCTCAAGGGAGGGTTTTGTGTGCCCAGAAACAGAAGGGCTAGTGCGTGGCTGGGAGGAGGAAGTGCACGATACGGTCATCCTCATTGACCAGGAAGACTCAGAAGCTAATGCCACCTCCAACCTACGCTGCATGGGCTCCCTAATGATGCAAAGCCTGCTAAAGGACCCCAGGATTCGTGCTATCAAGGAGAGGGATCATTACTGGTTGGCAACCCTTCTTGATCCACGATACAAGGGTAAAGTTGCAGAGCTCATCCTGTCCGCACAGAGGGAGCACAGGATGAAAAAACTTGAGGACGCTCTAAAGCGACACTTGTGTAACACCTTTCCAGGCACTGGTAGATTACCAAGTGCTGACACACGTGCTTCCGAGGCTGCGGGTGATCAGAGGAATAGTGGTGAAGGCCAGGGCCGCTTGACTGATGCTTTTTTGAATTTTTTTAGTCCTCGACGCCCAGGGACGTCAAATGTAGGCACCCATTGCCAGCGTCTTCACCATATGGTGCAGGACTACCTAGGGGCAAGGGCAGACCTGGATACCTTTCCAGCAGATGATCCACTGGCTTACTGGGTGTTGAGATTGGATCACTGGCCAGAATTTAGCCAATATGCTATGCAGCTACTAGGTTGCCCTTCATCTAGCGTGCTTTCCTAAAGGACGTTCAGTGCCGCTGGAGGTTTTGTCACAGACAAAAGAGTGCGTCTGTCCACCGACTCTGTAGACCGGCTGACATTTATAAAAATGAATCAGTCCTGGATCAGCAGCTATCAATCCCCTGATGCCAAAGTAATGGAATAGATTGGGGATGTCTTCTGCATTCACAAAACCTCCAGCACTGAACTCTTCCACAATACCACAAAAGGGTTAAGGTGTGAAGGCACTTGCTGCCATGAAAGGCACAATATTTGGCTGCACTGACGTCTGTGCCAGATTTATATTATTTTAATTTTTTGAACCGCAGGGTCCAACCCTGCACTCTTCCACAATACCACAGAGGGGTTACTGTATTATGATACTTGCTGGCCTGGCAGTCTTGCACCAAAGGCAGAATATCTGGGTGCACTGACTCCTTGACCAGAATCATATCTTTTCAATATAGGACCACATGGTCCACCCCTGCATTCTTCCACAATACTACAGAGGGGTTACTTTATGATGGTACTTGCTTGCCTGGCACCAAAGGCAGAATATCTGGGTGCACTGATGCCCATTAACAGATATTGAAAAGTTTTTTTATAGGACCACATGGTCCACCCCTGCATTCTTCAGCAAAACCACAGAGGGGTTACTGTATGATGATACTTGCTGGCCTGGCATTAAAGGCACAATATCTGGGTGCACTGATGCCCATTACCAGATCAAAAACTTTTCACTATAGGACCGCAAGGTTCACCCCTGCATTCTTCCACAATACCACAGAGGGGTTACTGTATGATAGTACTTGCAGGCCTGGCACCAAAAGCACAATATTTGGGTGCACTGCCACTGACGCCTGTATCAGATTCATATCCTCAGAGGGGTTACGGTGTGACGGCAGTGTTGGAGATGCTAAAGGACCAATTTTGAAGCACCTATTGTTACTTTCATCCAAAGCCTGCATAAGTTTCACAATAATTTAGCCCAAAAAATCAGTAAACTTTTTCTGCGTGTACGAAAATGTCTCCTCTTTTCATGCAGACTGCCGCCCCAAACAGTTGTTTATGGATAGATTAAAGGAAAGCATTTACCGTAATATGAAATGTCATTTTTTTGTTTTTAAGTGTTTCTATACATCCTACAAATCCGCCACTTCACGGGCAGGTTATGGGGACCTCCTAGGCACGATATTTGAAGGAATTTTTGGTTTTTATTTTTAACCCTTATTTCATGGAAAACTCACTGTCCCTTTAAAAACGTTTTTTTTTTTACTTTTTGTCCTTGTTTCTGTCCCCCAGGGCACTACCGGACCCCCATACACCTTTTATGGCAAATATCTAGCATATATGCCCTGTTGGAGGGCACTCTAAAAAGCGAATTTTCAGCCCCATTGACTGGCATTGGGTTCGAGTTCAGGTTCGGGTTCGGACCCGAATATATATGAAGTTCGTGTTCGAGCTCGAACCGAACTCGGGGGTGTTCTGCTCATCCCTACTGAGGACAGGAGGGTTCCGTGGTTTTATATGTATGTGATTGTCTTGATAGACATCGTACAGGAAAATGCTTCTTGTAACACGTGGAACTGGTTTAAATAAGATTCAAAACCTCAAATGTCTCTTTAAAGTGTAATAAAGTGGTGATATTTGTAGTGCTGTGTTAATTGTCATTTCGTTTTTTTTGATATAGACTAGTCATTGGATTTGGCTTCAATATGTTTAATGATTTTAACCCCCTGTTATCTGTATAATTTTCTTCCAGATGACTTCCTGTATGGAAATGATCCTGAAGGACATCCCAATGAAGGAAACTCACTGACCTGGGATGATGTGTTTGGGTCGAAGGCGTCTGTAAAGGACGGATCTCCTGTAGATTGTCTGATGCCTCCAGACCTGAAAATAAAAACCATAGAAGAAACATCATCTTCAAGCTCTGATTTTGGGGAGTTATTTTGCCCTAAATCTCATGGTCGGGAAACTCACACAGCAGAGACGTCTCTTTCATCGTCTGAACGTGGGAAATCTATCAGCAGTAAACCAGCTGTTGTTACACATCCAAGAAGTCACATAAAAGTCATGCCTTTCACATGTTCTATATGTGGGAAAGGCTGTATGAATGGAGCCGTTTTTCGTGCTCACATGAGAAATCATTCGGAAGTGCAGCTCCATAAGTGCTCTATGTGCGGGAAATGTTTTCCATCTAAATTAAGTCTCATAGGACATCGGAAGAATCACAAAATTAGGCCTTTTCCATGTTCTGAGTGTGGGAAAAACTTTAAAGATAATAAAGCTCTTGACGCTCACATGAGAAGGCACTGGGAGGTGAAGCTCAATAAGTGCTCTGTGTGCGGGAAATGTTTTAAATGTAAATCAAATCTTATAGGACATGAGAAGATTCACAAAGAGAAACCGTTTCCTTGTTCTGAATGTGGGAAAAAGTTTAAAGATAAAGAGACTCTTGAAGCTCACGTAATAATCCACTCAGAGATGAAGTGTTCTGTGTGCGGCAAATGTTTTACAGTTAGATCGTCTCTTAAAAACCATGAGAAGATTCACATAAAGAAGCCTTTTTTATGTTCTGAATGTGGGAAATGTTTTACATCTGGTTCGCATCTTAATATGCATCAGAATATTCACACAGGAGAGAACCCTTATACATGTTCAGAATGTGGGAAATGTTTTATGAAAAACTCAGCTCTTGTTGTGCATCAGAGAATTCACACAGGAGAAAAGCCCTATTCATGTTCTGAATGTGGGAAATGTTTTCGCCTTCGAATAATTGCTATTAATCATCAGAGAACTCACTCAGGAGAGAAGCCTTTTTCTTGCCCTGTATGCGGGAAATGTTTTAAATCTAGATCGTATTTTTATGACCATAAGAAGAGTCACACCATAGAGAAACCTTTTACATGTTCTGAGTGTGGGAAATGTTTTGTCAGCAAATCAGATCTTCTTGATCATCACAGGATTCACACAGGAGAGAAGCCCTTTTTTTGTTCTGATTGCGGGAAATGTTTTACATCTAGAGCATATTTTTGTGAACATACGAAGAGTCACACCGTAGACAAACCTTTTGCATGTTCCGCGTGTGCAAAATGTTTTGTCAAAAAAACAGAACTTCTTGAGCATGAAAGGATTCACACAGGAGAGAAGCCCTTTTCTTGTTCTGAATGTGGGAAGTGTTTTCGTACTAATTTATATCTTATTAGACATAAGAAAATTCACAAAAGGAAAAGGCCGTATTCATGTTCTGATTGTTTGAAAATGTTTGACTCTTGGAAGAGCTTTTGTCGACATCGTCAGTATCACCTTGCAGAGTAGCCTTTTCACATTCTGAATGTAGTTGAATGTTTTGGCTTCAGTTAAAACCTAAATTCACAACTAGAACGGTTAAAGTTTGAAAAACAAACTTCGATGTTGGCTTGGCAAATCCTTGTCTGAAAGTTTAAAATGGTGCATGTGAGCGAGTATGAGTATCAGAGTGATTGTGTGTGAGCATGAGAAAGTGAATGTAAGTATGGAGGAGTGCGAGTTGAGAGTATGATTGAGTGTGAGAATATGAGAGTGAGTATGAGTAAGTATGTGAGTGTGTGTTTGAGTGGGAATTTATGTGAGTCTGAGTCAGTGCTGTATCTTGGCCTAGGCCAACAAGGCCTAGCCCTAGGGCGGCAGGTTCCAGTGAGGTGGCAAAAACTGCAGCTACTGTGTCTCAGTCTGGCCAGAGCAGAGGAATTCAGCAGTAGATTGTTAAGTAGATGCTCTGATGAAGTCCCGAGGGCGGGACGAAACGCGTCAGCACTACGTCACTTTACTACCGCGGATCCACCCCTTCTGAGTGACCATCACGGAAGCAACCCGGGAGCTCCTGATGGTTTCCTAAGGACTTATGGGAGGCAGCGTTTTTATGTTCGGCAGTGGGTGAGATCACTTCAATAGCCCACTCCCTTTCCTGTACGTATATATTTACATCAGCAGGTTATCCGATTAATAAAGGGTATAACACCATCCATATTTTCTCCCCTTTCGAGATATACATATATCTAGGTATTCGAGATATACACTTCATCGGATGTGAACCGCCAAGGAGTGGTTTCTGTTTGAAAAGGATTTGAGGAATACAAAAACTCTTTTCTTTCTTAGTAAGGATTGGAAGCCATCTGAATGGGCTCCTCCTTCGACAAGAAAAAAGAGAAACATAAGTATTTTTTTATCTTCCTTTCTTTCTTTTGCCATTTATAAGGACTGATACAATTGAGACAATTTATAAGACAATTTGTATGTCTCTTAGCGCGACACCACCATTTGTTGTTTTTTTAGGCTTTACTTTCTCTGATTTGAGTGGATATCAGGGTGGTGTATGCTGCTTATTTACATTGGGTGTTTCTTCTCAGTATCAACCCCCTTTTTTTCGCCAAGTAGATTAACACTTTAAGGACCTAGAGTCTTTAAAGTCAATACATGGAACAGTTCTTTCATTCCTCCTTAAGGGTTAATAGGCAGCAGAGGCCTTGTTATCTTTTGTCTGGCTATCCATCATGAGTCTGACACCTCCTGGTGTCTCATTGCAGGGTCTGGTCAGTTTATAAACCCAGTTAAATGGAGAGTTTTTCATTCTTCCTAAAAACATTTTCTTAAAACTCCATTAATGAAAAAACTTCTTTAAAATAAGGGGGAGAGGGCTATTAAACTAGATCTTAATTAATACTCCACCTTATAACAGTTACAGTTACAAGCATTTATAAAGCGCCAACAAATTCCTTAGCACTGTACAATGGGAGAGACAGAATAACAAATATACATACATGTTACACACACTGAACAGAAGGACCCTGCTCAAGAGTTTACAATCTAAGAGGAGAGGGAACCCTGCTCAAGAGCTTACAATCTAAGAGGAGAGGGGTGACACACTAGATGAGGTAACATAACACAAGAGAAATCTATATGTGGATCCATAACCCGTTCTTTAAAAATACTTCCAAATTGTATGGCCATTTTAAGAGTGCAAAAAATAGCTGTATACATGTCTCCTGCACTATCCAAAAACTGCTGGTTTCAAAACCTAATAATACTATAACCTATCGCCTAGTATCCTATTATATTAATATTACCATAGCATTAAATTCCACAGCTAATAGATATATAATAGGGATACTAGGCGATAGTGCAGGAGACCCGTATACAGGTATTTTTGCAAAAAGTTTAGTGAAAATGCTAAATTCTCTCGCACGGAGGGGGGGTCCTTCATGGATTCTTGCACCAGGGCCCTGAGGTTTCTAGTTATGACTCTGCTATAAAAGCAAGCAGCAGCCTGGCCTTCCCTGGCTGCTGGCATACTGCACTACTTGCCCAACGATTGGAAAGCTACTAGGGGAGAGACTAAGCTTCTCACCAGCCCTGCAGCAGTGCCAGGGCTCAGTGAGAGCAGGCTGGCTTCGATGAGCAGCAATCACTGCCTGACACCACGCCCCTGTCAGCTGACAAGAGCCAGGGAGGAGCCGACTGCCCGCAGGCAGCAATAACAGGCTGTGGACTCGGAAAGCAGGGACCCCAGAGATATTGCTGGCCTCCAGCCCCTCCCAGCCCCTATGGCCCATCTATTACACTGCCACCAGATGATGCCACCTGACAGGCATTCCGCAGCATCCTGATCTGACAAGAGGTGCCTCCTTTAATGTTTGAGCTGAGGGCATTTCTTCTAAGTGGTGAGTGACTAACACACATCACACACACCCTCCATATATACTGTCACCATACTGCTTCCCTTCATATATACTGTCACCATACTGCTTCCGTCCATATATACTGTCACCATATTGCTTCCGTCCATATATGTCACCATACTGCCTCTCTATATAGTGTCACCATACTGCCTCTCTCCATATATACTGTCCACAATACATGTCATGTAGTCCTGATTTAATCATTCCTTTTTATTTTTCAACTAAAATTAAAATATGATTTTGGTGATATCAGTGTGATGCTTGTTATTCAGTTTTAGTTAAACTTTATGTATCCTATATACTAAGGGTAGCCCCAATTTTGGCAGCAAATCTCTCTGTCCTTCTTTCCTCCATATACTGGGTTTGGGTTGCCTTTAAGGAATCCTCTGTAGGTTGTTTCTGGATGTTTTTAGACCCTCCTCCATATTCGGGGTGTGTAGATGTTTATAGGGGCAGGAGACCCATATGTGTGTGCGTGTCTCTGCCAATGAGTTATGCGATTATATCTTTTACTATTCTAGTTGTTTTTTTGCGGTTTTACTTAATATGTTTAACACAGACTAAAGTGAATCCCAGACTCTCTGTATTGTGTCCTGTGTGTATAATGTGTGTAATGCAGTAAGTGTCCTTGGGCAAGACACCTAACGGTACACACTCGCCACCCAGGACATACTTGAAAACGAGAGGAATCTCAATGTATCCTTCCTGGTAAAATCCTTTCTCTAAAAAAATATTGATAAATCCCAGACTCCCTGTATTGTGTCCTCTGTGTGTATAATGTGTAATGCAGACATATTGGTAAATCCCAGACTCCCTGTATTGTGTCCTCTCTGTGTATTATTATGTATAATACAGAAGTCATCTGTAAATTTGGAGGGGACCCAAAAGTTTCCTAAACTTGTTGGCAGGCCTCTCCATGCAGCCTGTACTGCACTAGGTGGATGATGGTCACTGCATTATAGCAACAGCCAGCTTTAAAACCAGAAAGTGTCTGGCTGTTTAAACAGGAGGTGCGGCCTTGAAAGGAAGGGGTGTGTTCAATTTAATTTAGGGGGTGCACGAGTTTAGTCGGGCCTAGGGCAGCACAAAACCTAAATACACCACTGGTCTGAGTGTCTGTGAGTGAGTGAGTTGAGGGTGAGTGTTTTTCTCAGAGAAGTTTTTGAACAAAGGATTCTTTTATTTCTTTAAATTGATCACTATAAAAGACACATTAATAAGAGAAGTTGACAGTTTATTTGAACATGAAAATACATCACCCTTTGAATTGCCGCACCTAGATTTCTCATCTGGGAGTCCAGTGTCAGACGCCTTTTCAAGCGATGTACATGCCAACAGCAAATCCTGGGCAGAGCACTCTCCTATCCACAGGTGAAACTCTTCTACAGGGTAATTCAAAGAGATTCGTAAAGTCACCGAACGTTCGGTGACTTTTCGTTCTCTTCAATTCGGTGCAAATCGGCTTTCCCATTTCGGCGACCCTGCGGTGTATTCAGCAAACACCACATGGCTGTCGAAGTGCAGGGAAAAGCTGCCGACAACCTGCTGAAAACTAGGGATGAGCCGAACACCCCCCCTGAGTTCGGTTCGCATTCAAACTCGAACTTTTCAAATGTTCGAATTCAAACTCGAACTCGAACCCAATACAAGTCAATGGGACTCAAAGTTCGATTTTTAGAGTGCCCTCCAAGAGGGCATATATGCTAGATATTTGCCATAAAGGTGTATGGGGGTCCGGGTAGTGCCCTGGGGGACAGGAAACAAGGACAAAAAGTAAAAAAAACACGTTTTTTAAAGGGACAGTGAGTTTTCCATGAAATAAGGGTTAAAAATAAAAATGAAAAATTCCTTCAAATATCGTGCCTAGGAGGTCCCCATAACCTGCCCGTGAAGTGGCGGATTTCTAGGATGTATAGAAATATGTAAAAAACAAAAAATTAGGTTTCAAATGACGGTAAATGCTTTTCCTTTAATCTATCCATAAACAACTGCTTGGGGCGGCAGTCTGTATGAAAAGACATTTTAGGACGCGCAGAAAAAGTTTAGTGATTTTTTGGCTAAATTATTGTGAAACTTATGCAGGCTTTGGATGAAAGTAACAATAGGTGCTTTAAAATTGGGCCTTTAGCGTCGGCAACAGTGCCGTCACACCGTAACCCCTCTGTGGTATTGTATAAGAGTGCAGGGGTGGACCTTGCGGTCCAATATTAAAAACATATGAATCTGGTAAAGGCGTCAGTGCACCCAGATATTGTGCTTTTGGTGCCAGGCCAGCAAGTGCCTTCACACCGTAACCCTTTTGTGGTATTGTGGAAGAATGCAGGGTTGGACCCTGCGGTTCAAAAAATTAAAATGATATAAATGTGGCACAGGCGTGGTGAGTGCAGCCAAATATTGTGCCTTCCATGGCAGCGAGTGCCTTCACACCGTAACCCTTTTGTGGTATTGTGGAAGAGTTCAGTGCTGGAGGTTTTGTGAATGCAGAAGACATCCCCGATCTATTCCGTTATGTCAGCATCAGGAGATTGATAGCTGCTGATCCAGGACTGATTCATTTTTATAAATGTCAGCCGGTCTACAGAGTCGGTGGACAGATGCAGTGGCGTCGCTAGGGGGGTGTGCGGCCCGCACCAGGTGACACCACCCCCTAAGATTTTTATATAATATATATATATATATATATATATATTTTTTTTTTTTTTTATATATATATATATATTTTTTTTTTTTACACAAAAATATTTTACCAGGACGGATACATTGAGAATGCTCTCATTTTCAAGTATGTCCTTGGTAGGCAAGGCCTAGGCTGGCACTTTCCAGGGGGTGGCAAAAAAACACCGCAAAGAGGATATTCACAGAGCACCGAAACGACGCAGACATTTCAGTGTTCTGTTCCCCTCACTTTGGGGAATCAAATTTCCCCAGTGAATTCACCACAGGGTCCCTGAAGTTCAGGAAATCAGCCACCGAATGCTGCCGCAAACCTGTCGCCTGCTGTTTTAAAAAAAAACTACTGAATGAAAATATCTGGAATTAACACATACAGGTGAAACTCGAAAAATTAGAATATCGTGCAAAAGTTCATTTATTTCAGTAATGCAACTTAAAAGGTGAAATGAATATATGTGACTCAGATCAAGCCTTGATTTGTCATAATTATGATGATTATGGCTTACAGCTCATGAAAACCCCAAATCCACAATCTCAGAAAATGAGAATATTGTGAAAAGGTGCAATATATTCTAGACTCAAAGTGTCCCACTCTAATCAGCGAATTCAGCCATAACACCTGCAAAGGGTTCCTGAGCCTTTAAATGGTCTCTCAGTCTGGTTCAGTAGGAATCACAATCATGGGAAAGACTGCTGACCTGACTGTTGTGCATAAAACCATCATTGACCCCTCCATAAGGAGGGAAAGCCTCAAAAGCTCATTGCAAGAGAAGTTGGATGTTCCCAAAGTGCTGTATCAAAGCACATTAATAGAAAGTTATGTGGAAGAAAAAGGTGCACGAGCAGCAGGGATGACGCAGCCTGGAGAGGATTGTCAGGAAAAGGCCATTCAAAAGTGTTGGGGACTTTCACAAGGAGAGGACTGAGGCTGGAGTCAGTGCATCAAGAGCCACCACACACAGACACATCCTGGACATGGGCTTCAAATGTCATATTCCTCTTGTCAAGCCGCTCCCGAACAACAAACAACGTCAGAAGCGTCTTACCTAGGCTAAAGCAAAACAGACCTGGTCTGTTGCTCAGCGGCTCCAAAGTCCTCTTTTCTGATGAGGAGCAACTTTTGCATCTCATTTGGAAACCAAGGAGCCAGAGTATGGAGGAAGAATGGAGAGGCACACACTGCAAGTAGGGATGAGCCGAACACCCCCCGTGTTCGGTTCGGATCCGAACCTGAACTTTCCAAATGTTCGAATCCGAACCCGAACTCAATACAAGTCAATGGGGCTGAAAATTAGGTTTTTAGAGTGCCCTCCAAGAGGGCATATATGCTAGATATTTGCCATAAAAAGGTGTATGGGGGTCCGGGTAGTGCCCTGGGGGACAGGAAACAAGGACAAAAAGTAAAAAAAAAAAAACGTTTTTAAAAGGGACAGTGAGTTTTCCATGAAATAAGGGTTAAAAATAAAAACGAAAAATTCCTTCAAATATCGTGCCTAGGAGGTCCCCATAACCTGCTCGTGAAGTGGCGGATTTCTAGGATGTATAGAAAACACTTAAAAACAAAAAAATTATGTTTCAAATGACGGTAAATGCTTTTCCTTTAATCTATACATAAACAACTGCTTGGGGCGGCAGTCTGTATGAAAAGAGGAGACATTTTCGTACACGCAGAAAAAGTTTAGTGATTTTTTTTGGCTAAATTATTGTGAAACTTATGCAGGCTTTGGATGAAAGTAACAATAGGTGCTTTAAGGCTGGGGTCAGACTAGCGCACTATTAACGTGCGTTTAGGCGCAATTAATCACGGCCGCACTAGCAGCAAATGACATGCAATGACGGACAATATACGAAGTACGGCCGCACGAAAGTCCGGCCGCGCAACGCAAGTGGAAAATGAACGCATTTTTTCGAGAACGCTGTGCCGCTAGTACTGACGTACAGAGTGCGTTGCGTCCGCATAGCGGCGTGTGTGCGTGATTAGGAGACGTCAGACGCTGCTCATGTCCGGCCAACATAACGTCCAGACACCCAAAGTTTCCTGGTTTGGATCCGTAAAAAATCACGCACAAAAATGCGCATCGTATGACCGTTTAAGCGCTTTCCGTGAAAAAACACCTCAATGCGTTCGGATGCACTTTTTGACGTTCGCTGCGAAAAATGCGTTTGTTTGACCCTAGCCTAAAATTGGGCCTTTAGCGTCGGCAACAGTGCCGTCACAGTCTCACCCCTCTGAGGATATGAATCTGATACAGGCGTCAGTGGCAGTGCACCCAAATATTGTGCCTTTGGTGCCAGGCCAGCAAGTGCATTCATACAGTAACCCCTCTGTGGTATTGTGGAAGAGTGCAGGGGTGGACCATGCGGTCAGGGCCGGTGCTAAACTATTTTGCACCCTAGGCAAGACCAGCTACTTGCACCCCCCCCCCCAAAAAAACGACACAACATGAATGTCAGGAATCAGTCCCAGACTAAGCCTGTGCCCGCACCTAATCCCTGGCAAACCTTTATTTACCTACATTTGCTCGACCATCCTCGCTGGCAAGTGCACCCCACTCTCAAGACTCCTCGCTGGCAAGTGCACCCCACTCTCAAGACTCCTCGCTGGCAAGTTAAACTCTGCTTTCCAGCAAACCCTGGAACCAGCATACAGTCTTACTTGATTCATATAGACTCTGATCCGTTTGTTTCCTGTTGTGTTTATGCTTTAAATAAAGTTTTTATGCCCGGTAACCTACGCGACTCCTCCAATCACTGCATCATGGGCTCATCTCACCAACCGTCGCACTCCATTCCTGACAGAATGTTGAAGCCAAACGCTGGGCCCGCGGTGATACAAATTATGGTGGAGCTGGTCAGAAAAACTTTCACCGAACTATTCTCACACCTGGCTAACCTCATGAAGGAATTGCTACAAGCTATATGGGGCTCTTCTAAAGTGAGTAGACCTGAAACCAAGAAATTATCTCCTGAAGACGAGCGTAAACGTAGACAAGAGTTTACTCTATGCTGGTACTGCTCGGATCAGTCTCATTTATTATGTGATTGCCCATTAAGACCCTCCAAAAAACCAGCTCCAGTGTCCAAGCCAGCTGCGGTTCCTAAATCAACTCCAGTATCAAAGCGAGCTCCCAAGAAACCTGCCATGTCTAAGCAGACTCCTACAACCAGTAAATCTGCTCGTGCTAAACCTAAGAAGAAGGTGTTTACGAACAATGAGTATGATAGTGAATACCCTGCATCCTCACGGCCAGAACTCCCTGATCCTATAAATCCTCTACCGGTTATGCCTGAAGAGATTGATCCCTCTACAAGCATGGAATATGAACCCTCTGTGTCTCTGGACTATGATCATGCTGAACCTATGCAGATAGGCTCTGCTCCAGCTACAAGACTACAATTCCCATCACTACCAGCCACCAGCCTATGAGATCAATATCACCAGATTGCGCCTATACATCTGATGGAGTTGTAATCCGCAAGAAAGACCTGCAAATATATGAAGAGGCTTTAGCAATCAGAAAAGCTGCACAACGGTCTGAGTTCATCACAGCAACAACTGCGACTCCCATTACTCTCAGCCAGCAAGATCAATCATCATCCTTACCTCACCAGCCTTCTCGTGACTATGGATCTAATGATGGGAGTGACGCTGACTCTGATGGTGAGATACTGTTACAGTATGCCAAACATCCCCATGGTGGCCCAGGTCAACATATAGAACGTATTAATTGTACTATGGGTACTCCATCCAAAAAACTCTGGAGGGAAGGTCTACCATATGACCAGTGTATGTCTGACTGTTGTGACGAGGAGCTTTGTGAAAAGACTGCAACTCCTATACCTTCTACGGTTCAAAGCTACTACCGTCCTGAACCGATCTCATCAGCTGTAAAGCCACGAACTGGTGCATCAAAAACTCCTTATCCAGTATACTGTGGTGCTACTTTCACCAAAGCATATCCTCAGTTCAACCAAACTGCTGTGTTTCTGGTAACCCTAACCATATTAAAGTACCCATCCTAAAAGGTACCCACTGCTGAGACTCTGGCTCCTGCTTCTGCCAAGGTGCCCATCGCTGAGATACCTGCTGCAAATGCTCCAAGGTACCCACCACAGAGTATCCGGTTCCTGTTACTGCCATCTACAGTACCGCTGGGGTAGTACAAGTGACCCAGCCTCTGCATGGTCCTCTGGGTCAGCGGCCAAAGTTGCCAAGCCTGCTGACCCAGCTCCATCCGATGACTATAAGGAGGTTGAGCAAAGAGATCCTGTGGCACCTAAGCTGTCCCATGACAAGCCACGACGAGACATGGCTATGGTCTCAGATATGGTAGAGTCCACAGGCTTTCTCTCTCTCCAGGTCACCGGTGTACAACGTATCCTTGCTTCTGTAGTGCTGGTTTTAATTCACTGACATGGTAGTACTTGTTTTTGTTTTTGTAGGACGTTGGACATTGGGACTACATTTTCCAGCATGCTTTGCGGGCGGGAACAGGAAGTGGGTGGGAAAAGAGACACTCACATCCGCTGCCTCGTGGAGAGAGCCCTCAGAGCGCGCAGAGGAGTGAGAGGAGCAAGACGCAAGTGCAGGAGATAGTGATCGCGACCAGGCCAGAGCGCAGGTGCAGCCTAGCAGAGCTGGAGATGGGTTTTCCCTTCGAAGTGAACGAAGACCCGGTGATCCACTGCTACAAACCCTACACAGATACCAAGTAAGCTGAAGGACCCCGAGTTAGGAGACCGCAGACGATCTAACAGGTGGTGAGCTGGACATCTTGTGGCAGATACAGACCAGCAAGACAGCAGATCCGGTGACACAGAGAATCCCAGTCAAAATCGAACGGAGAGACGTCCTGGGTCGAGCGGAGCGCAGAGTATCTGGCGGATGGGTGAGAGGCCTTCCCGGCCACTGTAAAGTACTAAAGCATGCTGCAGTTTGTTCAAAAACCTACAGGGCCTCAATGTGACTAGTCAAAGATACCTCATAAATAATTCACTGGCCAGTTGAATATTGTACCCGGGTACCAATACACACATACACTTACATTCTTGGGACATAACCTGTACGGGACTCACACTCCAACCACAAAGGGGTTAAAATTATTTTTCCTTTTTCGCTACGTGTTTCTCGCATTACGAACTACTGTAAATATATATACGTATACCGTGTTACTCTTTATATGCCAGTTTATTCAGTAAACTATATAATTTATAAAATCCACAGCGGTGCTGGAGTATATTTATTCCCTAGTGCGGGGAGACTGACCCGAGGTACAAATTCAGCGGCTCCTCCGGGAGTGAGCGCTACACGTGGGGGCTCGTTTCCGGGATCTAGTCTCTGGAAAAAACGCATTTAAAGGGTTAAATATGGATCCAGACACTGCTGCCAAATGGTGTGAGGAGCACAGTAGTCAGATAGAATTGTGTATAGTCATGGATATTCCTGCACACACTTGGGCCGAAGATCAGATTCACCAGGCCGTGGCCGCGCTGACACCAGATCATCGGGGGTTAATCCTGGACATTAAAGAGAACCCAGATACCGCTCACACGTATGTTCTTTTTGAGTGGAGAAAGGGTGTTCCAGAGTATTTTCAGGACGCGAGCGTGAAGCTGACCGATAAGGTGGAAGTCCAACTGATTCAGCCAAGTGCGCCACGTGGCAAATCCGCGAGTGTTCCCGCGCCCAGTCCGCTGGCCATGATCGGGTCTGAATTTATAGTGGCCATTGGAGATTTGCTGGCTAAATGCCAAAGAACAAGCCCTCCGCACACTAACTTTGGTTATCGACGGTTGAGAAATTTTACAGGAAACCTACCAACTCCGGCGGGAGAAGAAACTTTCGAAGAATGGGTGGAACAGGCGATGCAGGCTCTGGATGAGTGGGACGTCCCTGAAGCGCAGAAAAAGCAAAGGATTACTGAGAGCTTAAAGGGACCTGCGTCAGAGGCTGTAAGAAACCTAAAATTGAGTAAGCAAGACTGCACTGATTTAGATTATCTAAATGTTCTGGAGGAAGTCTTTGGGCGAACGGAAAAGGCTGCAGAGCTCGTGTACCAGTATGAACACACCTACCAGCGGAAAGGTGAGAGAATGACCGAATATATGAGGTGCCTAGATAAGATTCTGCACCAGATACTCCTCAAGAAAGGGGCCGAACCGGCCGAAGTAGATAAGATCCGAATACAGCAGATCCTGAGGGGCACTCAACCTCTAGATCCAGTGATGCTACAGCTGAGAAGCAGGGAAGGTAATCGAGAATTGAAGTACCTGGAACTGATCCGAGCTGTCAGAGAGGAAGAGGCTTTATTGGAAGAAAAATCCTTCAGGAGAGGAGAAAGAGCTTACGCGCAACCTGTGAGGCATAACGAATGCTTGCAGCCTGAAAGTGACTCGTTAGACACCTATGGATCCGAAGTGGATGAACAAGAGCATCCGATCACTTTTAAATCCACAGAGAAGGCTGCAAAAGAATTAAACCTCTCTGCACATGGTGAGTTGCACAAAACTGTGTGAAGGTACAAGAAGCTCAAGCTGAATTGCAACAGGCGCACGCGGAACTGTGCCGAGTATTGTTGAAGGTGACAGAGACACAGACTGAGATGCAGAAGTTCCTTACAGACATGCAGACAACTGGAGTTGCTGTGGCGTCTGGCCAGGGTCCTTCAACCGAATCACAGCAAGTGAATGCATCTCCGTCTTCAAAGAAGAGATGTTTCAGTTGCGTGGAAATGGCAAATGGACTAAATGTCCTGTTGCCACCACCAAGTTTCCTGACCAGCTGATAGGTCCTTCCCCTATTGTGCCAATCCAAGTGGAGGGAGTCTACACTAAAGCTCTGTTGGACTCAGGGGCTCAAGTGACATTGATTTACAGAGATTTCTATGAGAAACACTTGAAGCACATACCTCTACAGAAATTGAAGGATCTGGAAATCTGGGGTATCGAAACTGAGAAACTCCCCTATGACGGGTATCTACAGGTGAAGTTGGAGATCGGACCTGAAGTCATCGGACAGTCCGGAGGTTGTGATGCATTGGCCATTGTGTGTCCTCGGCCTTCAGGGGCAAACAGGAGTTCCATGATAGTGGGGACGAATACAGATTTGGTGCGATGTCTCCTGACACCTATCGTACTGGAAGAAGGTTCTACTAATGGAGTACACCCAATGTTACGTCCAGTCTATCAGAGAATGGTCGAAGAACAGAAGGCACCTGCTGAAGTGGGGAGCCTGTGGAGATTGGAAGGAACAGAGAAGGTTCTGCAATCAGGAGAGGTAACGAGTTTCCGGGCTTCAGTCAAGTTGAACGGATCGCAACCAGGCCCCTATGTGGTACTGGAAACCGATTTTAATCATGGGAGTGAAGCCGGAGTAGAAGTAATCCCTGAAATAATCTCCACTGTACTGTACTTGCTGCGCATCCTCAAGCAGCATGTCACTGTCATTGTAGTCAAACAATTCAGCTGACTCCTCCGTGTGTGATAGTGAGGCTATGGCAGGAGTAGCTGTGGACATGGAGGCTGCATTAGATGTTTTGGCAGCTGAGGTGGACTGTAAAGCACTAGAAGCCTGGCTGGCAGAGGACTCAGTGGATGAGGATGGCCTGGTTAGCCAATCCACCAAATCCTCTGTATGTTGCTGCTGCTTAAGAACAAGACGGCCAGCACCAGTTAGAAAGGACAAGCGTGCCCCTGCAGAGGATGCACCACGTCCACCACGACCAGAGGCACAGCCTCCTATCTGTGTCTGGGAGCGTCTGCCTGTCCTTTTTGGTCTTTCTGACATGTTGAGTGATATATAGATTAAAGATATACAGAACTCTGATTCAACTCTCTTATAAAAATTGGAGATATGCAGAACTCTGATTCAACTCTGGTATAAAATTAAAGATTTCCAGAACTCTGGTATAACTCAGTGAGACACCCCGATAGCTGGCAGCCAGTGACAAGACACAGATTACAATTCCCAGAAACCTCCTATAAATCAGTGAGACCCCCTGATAGGACCCCCTGATAGCTGGCAACAGTGACAAGACACAGATTACAATTCGCAGAAATGTGCTAGAAGTATGTGGGACCCCCTGATTGCTGGCAGTGAGAAAACACAGATTACAATTCCCAGAAACCTCCTATATATCAGTGAGACCCACTGATGGGTGGCAGTGACAAGACACAGATTACTTAAATTCACAAATATTTTGTAGAAATTACTGAGCCCCCAAAATCCTGCACGGCAGTGACAAGACACAGATTACCTCAATTCATTTCCGCGCTGCGGAATATGCTGGCGCTTTATAAATAAAGAATAATAATAATAATAATAATTCACAAATATTTTGTAGAAATTACTGAGCCCCCAAAATAGAGTGAGAACACAAAGAGTAGAACAATTCCCAGATATTTGGTAGAAATGAGACCCCCCCCCCCCAGTAGCTGGTGGCAGACTGGCAGTGAGAACACACACTAACACAAGATCAATCTCCTCTAAAATCTCCTCTCAAACACGTGCAGAAGCGCTGTGTGAAGCCTTATATAGTGTGCTGCGGGACTTAGCTCTGTGAGCCCATGATTGGGCAAAATTTGCCCAATCAGGACTCTGAGCCGTGATTGGCATAGTCTTGAACCTGTCTTTGCACCTGACATGTGGTCAGGTGCAAGGCTGTAGCCAATTACAAGCATCAGGCCAGTGGAAAATTGCATTGTGGTCCATTGTGGGCAAGCACGCGGCGAACACGCGGAAATGGTCATAGTTTGAGAACATGCGAACAGGCGATGTTCGATGCGAACTCCGAACCGAACAGCTCATCCCTACTGAAAACTCTGCGAAAACCCAGTGAATGGACGCCGAAAACCCGCAAAAACATCTGGATTAACCCGCTGAAGACGCCGGAAAAACCCGAGCAGGAGCCGATCACACGCAGAGCAGTTGCCGGAAAAAGAAAAACCCGACACCGCAGACGAATGGAGTGAAAAGAAACAAAACAGTACGCTTGAATGTTTGAAAAGTGAAACGCTGTTTGCAAAGAAACTACTGAGCGAAAATGTCTGAAATTTACATATGATCCAATGAATGATAATAAAAAGGGAAGTTACAGAAAAAACAAGTAAAGTTATAAAAAAATTGAATTTTGAAGAAAAAAAAAAAGAAAAAGAAAAATGCTTAAAATATCCTAAAAAAAATCTGTAAATAAAGAGACTCTTTACTGCAGAATTTTATAATCAATGTTTTTTTAGATATTGAATTAAAACGGGAATATTTTTAACATTGAAGCCTATGGGATTCGCCTGAATAAACTTGCCGAATGAAACTACCGAATGGCAGGGCATTTCGGGAACCTTTCACTGCTGGTTTGTGTTCTCTGAATAGCCGAAGCAGTGCTTTTTTATGGGGATTTCACTGCCCTTGAACAAGCACCGTATGTGCAGGCAATTCGCCAGGATTTGGCGAATTGCCTGCTCTCTGGATAGCCGAATGGCCAAGAAAGGTAACCGGACGCTGATTTTCAGCGTTCAGTTACCTTTCTCAAGCAATTTGGATCTCTTTGAATTACTCTCCTAGTGTCTGATGAGACTCCTCTATTTTATATACCAAAACGCTAAACAAAAAAATGTGCTCAGAGCTGTATGTCATCGCCCACGTGCTTACGACAAAACTTGGCCAGGTTTTTAGCTTCCGCTCGGCCGATGACGTACATCTGTGGTTTTCCGTTCTCCTCCCACCATACCCTCAAAAATAGCCCAAAAACAAGGAAGTTACAAGATACAAGGGAAATAAGTCATATGCTAGTTATATTAGTGTAGCGCTGTTAAAGATTGTGTTGCTGCATTTGCTCGTTATGGCCACCAGAGGAAGACGGGGGCCATATGGACTATGCTGGACCTAAACAAACTACAGTTTCCATTGGACTTTGCGGCGGATACAGGAAGTGGGTGGGAGAGAGGGGAGGGACGTCAGCGGCCTCGTGGGGAGGAGAGCCAGTGTGAGCTGAGCGGCGAAAGGTGAAGGACGCACGTGAGACTGCCAGGGATCGTGACCAGGCCGGAGTGCAGGCGCTGCCTCGCGGGTGCTGGAGATTGGGACGGTGACTTGCAGAGACCTACCTATGCACCGCTGAGAGGTTTGTGCAGAAATTTAGTTCCAGTTGGACCCCGAGTAAGGAGACTGCGATGATCCATTGGGAGTGCAGGCGGTAGGCCGTAGTTTCTCATTGTGGAGATCGGACAAGCAAGGGAGCGGATCCGGTGGCACAGAGTCCCAGTGTAAAAGCGGAGAGACATCCTTGATCGGGCAGTGGAACAGATTGTCTAACGGATGGGTGAGAGGCCTTCCAGGCCGCAGCTCCAAGTATAACAAAGCACACTGCATTATTGTTTAACCCTTTCGCTGCTGAGGCTTTTCCCGCCTCTGTGCTGAGGTCATTTTTACCGGTTTTGCTCATCATGTTTAAACGCGTTTTATATATATCGTTCTTTCCGTCAGACTCGGCAGATTCATAATATGTCATTAATATATGTATACGTCATGACCTGTCTGTATATTATAACAAAAAATGCAATAAAATATGAATTTTCAATAATTTACAGCGTGTATAGTGTTTTTTTTCCACATTTTAACATGCGAGCAATTGCGGTTATATTTTGTATGGGGTGCGCTTGTTAAAAAAATTAGAGATGGGGCCTCGTTACAATTTTTTTTGGGGAAAATTACACGATTTTTAACAAACGCACCGCATACAAAAATCGTTAGTGCAGCATCATTGTTCACATTATAATTGAAATGGGAACAATATTGCTGCATTAACAAACCAAAAAAAAGAAAAAAAAAGTGTTTATTTTTTTTATAATTTTTTTTAAAATATTTTTTTATTTTTATTTTATTTATTTATTTTTTTTTACAAACTTTTTTCACATTCCAGTTTGGTATCGTTGGAACGGCCATGCTCTGGCCGATCCAACAATACCAAACGTTAACCCCTAGCTGCCACGGATCGGGAGATAGGGAGTTCCAATGAACTCCCTATCTTCACCGTTGGTGGCAGTTAGGGGTTAACTCCAGGACTGGCGTCATCGTGCCTTTAATCGCTGGCCCGCAGGGGAGGGGGAGAGGTCTGACGGACCTTCCCCCCCTCCCCTTCAGGCACTTTCCCTGCAATGGCGGGGGGTGCCTGAAATAGACGTCATCGCGCGTGCGCGATGACGCCTATCGTGCCCGCCGGGGTCCCGGAGGCTGGGCTGACATCGATGTCAGCCCGCACCGGGGGGCCGAGCGATCAGCCGGAATACCGGCTGATCGTGGTTGCAAAGGGAGGACACGCTCAGCACGTCCTCTGCAGCGAAGTACCAATGCGGTTGGACGCGCTGAGTGCATCCACCGCATTGAAGTGGTTAAAGGGAGTCCAGGAGAAATGGGATTATTTAAAGGAAGCATTATTGTAGGCCACAGACAATTGCATTCGGCTTGTTAGCAAAAACAAAAAAGGGAAGAAACCACTGTGGTACTCTGCAGAAGTGGCCAAAATAGTGAAGAACAAAAAGATAGCATTCAATAATTATAAAAAAACTCAAAGTGAAGAAGATAAGCAAACCTATAAGATTAGGCAGAAAGAGGCAAAGCCTCTTCGAAAGCACACACAGAAGAGAAAATAGCCCAGTCAGTAAAAAAGGGGGACAAAACATTTTTTAGATACATAAATGAGGAAAACAAGGATTAGTTAGATTAAAAACAAAGGAAGGAAGGTATGTAGAAGAGGATAAAAGTCTCGCTGACTGTCTCAAAGAAGATTTTTGTTCAGTCTTTGCAGAAGAATAGGAAGGAAAGGGACCTCAGTTAGGAGGAAACACTAACAAGACATTTACATATGAGTTTACGGAGGAGGTTCTACAGCAGCTGTCTAAAGTAAAGACAAATAAGTCAATGGGGCCTGATGGGATCCACCCTAAATTATTAAAAGAGCTCAGTGGTGTAATAGCAAAACCGTTAACGGGAGTCGTCCCAGAAGACTGGAAATTAGCAAATGTAACCATTTACAAGAAGGGTAGTAGGGAGGAATCGGGGAACTATAGGCCAGTTAGTCTTACGTCAGTAGTGGGGAAATTAATGGAAACCATGTTAAAGGAAAGGATTGTTGACCATCTAAAAACACATAGATTACAGGACCAGAAACAACATGGGTTTACCTCAGGGAGATCGTGCCAAACTAATCTTATTGATTTTTTTGATGGGGTAACAAAAATAATAGACACAGGTGGTGCAGTAGACATTGCTTATTTAGATTTCAGTAAGGCTTTTGATACTGTTCCGCATAGAAGCTTATCAATAAATTGCAATCTTTGAGCTTGGATTCCAATATTGTTGAATGGATTAGGCAGTGGCAGAGTGACAGGCAACAGAGGGTTGTGGTAAATGGAGTTTATTCGGCGCAAGGTCTTGTTACCAGTGGGGTACCTCAGGGGTCAGTACTTGGACCCATTCTCTTTAATATTTTTATTAGTGATATTGCAGAAGGTATTAATGGAAAAGTATGTCTTTTTGCTGATGACACAAAGATTTGCAACAGGGTTGACGTTCCTGGAGGGATCAGCCAAATGACAAATGATTTAGGTAAACTAAAAAAATGGTGGGAGCTGTGGCAATTGAGTTTTAATGTGGATAAGTGCAAGATAATGCACCTGGGACGTAAAAACCCAAGGGCTGAATATAGAATATTTGATACATCTGAGGGTTGGGATTTAGGGGTCATTATTTCAGAGGATCTAAGGGTAAGTAGTCAATGTAATAGAGCAGCAGGAAATGCTGGCAGAATGCTTGGTTGTGTAGGGAGAGGTATTAGCAGTAGGAAAAGGGAAGTGCTCATGCCACTGTACAGAGCACTGGTGAGACCTCACTTGGAGTACTGTGTGCAGTACTGGAGACCGTATCTCCAGAAGGATATAGACATCTTAGAGAGAGTTCAGAGAAGGGCTACTAAAATGGTGTAAGGCTTGAAGGAGAAAAGTTACCAGGAAAGGCTTAATGATCTTAACATGTACAGCTTGGAAAAAAGACGAGACAGAGGAGATATGATAGAAACATTTAAATACGTAAAGGGAATCCACAAGGTAGAGGAAGGGAGTATATTTAAATGGAAACAAAGTAGCAAAACAAGAGGACATAGTCTTAGATTAGAGGGGCAAAGTTTTAATAGTAACATCAGGAAGCATTATTTTACTGAGCGGGTGGTGGATACATGGAACAGTCTTCCAGTAGAAGTGGTAGAGGCCAAAACAGTAATTGAATTTAAGCAAGCATGGGATAGGCATAAGGCTATCCTAAACAAAAGATAAATCCAGGTAAAGTATCCATGTAATTGGGCGACTAGATGGGTCGAAAGGTTCTTATCTGCTGACATTTTTCTCGGTTTCTATCCTGAGCTCTATATATGAGTATACGGGGAATTAGAGGATCCTGAGCTCTATATATGAGTATACGGGGAATTAGCGGATCCTGAGCTCTATATATGAGTATACGAGGAATTAGAGGATCCTGAGCTCTATATATGAGTATACGGGGAATTAGAGGATCCTGAGCTCTATATATGAGTATACAAGGAATTAGAGGATCCTGAGCTCTATATATGAGTATACGGGGAGTTAGCGGATCCTGAGCTCTATATATGAGTATACGGGGAATTAGCGGATCCTGAGCTCTATATATGAGTATACGGGGAGTTAGCGGATCCTGAGCTCTATATATGAGTATACGGGGAATTAGTGGATCCTGAGCTCTATATATGAATATACGGGGAATTAGAGGATCCTGAGCTCTATATATGAGTATACGGGGAATTAGTGGATCCTGAGCTCTATATATGAGTATACGGGGAATTAGAGGATCCTGAGCTCTATATATGAGTATACGGGGAATTAGCGGATCCTGAGCTCTATATATGAGTATACGGGGAATTAGAGGATCCTGAGCTCTATATATGAGAATACGGGGATTAGAGGATCCTGAGCTCTATATATGAGTATACGGGGAATTAGAGGATCCTGAGCTCTATATATGAGTATACGGGGAATTAGAGGATCCTGAGCTCTATATATGAGTATACAGGGAATTAGAGGATCCTGAGCTCTATATATGAGTATACAGGGAATTAGCGGATCCTGAGCTCTATATATGAGTATACGGGGAATTAGAGGATCCTGAGCTCTATATATCAGTATACGTGGAATTAGCGGATCCTGAGGCGCATTCAATACTTCAGCCTAGGGTTCCCACCTGTCCGGTTTTGACCCGGACCATCCGGTTTTGAAGTCATGTGTCTGGGTTTGACACCCACTGCCACCCGGACACATGACTCCAAGCCGGTTCCGGCACATACTTACATTTCAAGAGCGTTCCCCCGTCGCTGCAATCCTCTTTTCTGTTTCTCCATTCTGGAGGTGCAACAGGTCCGCCCGCCCACTGCCAGTCACGCGCAGGCGCAACAGCTCACGTGACGATCACGTGCTTGCTTCTGCCCTGGTGTGTGTGTGTGCGACGATCCGGGCCGGCTCCCAAGACTTCCGAGCAACGAGACGTCTGACAGCACCACTGACAGGGAGCACAAGTGGTCCTCCAACGTCAGGTCCAGTCCAGATTTACTACGTCCACCGGGTCCGAGACAAGTGACTCCTGTGAGTGAGCACTGCATCAGCCATGATACAGTCAGCCATGCATATTACCAGTGTTCCATAATATATATGCATAATATAAATATACGCATAGTGTATACACTACAAAAAAAATGGCCCCCCATGCCCAACATTAGAGTGTATGGGTTTGGCTTGAAGAAAAGGTGGCAACCCTACCTCAGCCGCTGCGAGTGCTAAGTTAGCAACTTGCCATTGAACGCGGTTCAGCGCTCATCACTGCTAACTTAGCACTTGCAGCGAACCGAGGAGATGCTGCGAGTAGCTGAGTGTGATGTATTAAAGATGGCCGCCGCCATGAAGCAAGTAACAATTCCGTACAGCAAGATGGCCGCCGCCATGAGGCAAGTAACAATTCCGTACAGCAAGATGGCCGCCGCCATGAAGCAAGTAACAATTCCGTACAGCAATGTTAATTTTGAGGTTTCTGTTTACCAAAACACAAAATATTTATTTATTATTTCCCGGCACACAGACATATATTACAGCTCAATTTATATATTGTTTCAGAAGTAAACATAACGTTTATTCATTAAAAACTATCATTAGTGGTGTGTGCAGACAAAACGCATTGTGTGACGGCTTTTACTTATTATATTTACCTCAGAGTGATACGAAAAACAATCTGAATCTTTCATTAAGAAATCATCGGCCATTTTACTTCGAAATTCGCAGCCAAAGCGTTCAGTGACACTGCTGCAGCAATTCAGCAGCTGCTGAGGAACTGAACGGGGCTCTGAGCTTTATATATAGGTATACAGGGAGGAAGGGGTGGTTTCATGACTTGCTCAGAGCTCTAAATCCAAGAGAAAAACTCCACACTATTAAGTTTCCCCAGTAATCCTTCAATCTTTGTCTTTACCCGCCCCCTCTACTGGAGACAGTTGTATAGCTAGCGCTTGTCTCTTGTGTATTGAACTCTACTGCTGTCCTTCCTGCACAGAAGAGGAAGAGGTTTGCATTGTCCTCATCATCTTCCCGGGAGCATCGAGGGATCCAGGCTGCAGGTCAGAGCTGCTTCTGTGTCACGGTAATGTGGGTTTATATTGTGCTGGACATGTATCAGGAGACTCCATAAAGATGGCTCCTATAGAATATACACCTTGTAAAGCTGCTCTGTCTCCAGTGTTTAGGCCTCTATAAAAAATATATATTTCTAAGGGATTTCAGTAGCTGACTGGATCGCACCTGGTAACGTCGCCCACGTGCAGGACATCGTTCTCCCACCAGCAATGGTTTCTCCAGCCCTTAGCCGTAGCTTAAGGCCACTTGTACAACATAATCAAAAGCCGAGCTTTGTTAACACAAGACGCCACAAAAATCCTCCTCCTCCATTCCCTAATCATGTCCTGACTAGAACCAAGCAGATCATGGATATGTTCAATGACTGACGGACTTGAGCCAACTCAGGAAAGCGGCTATATTACTGGCGGGACTCGGGTAGGATCCCTGTCCGTAACCCCGAGTGAGGAGGAGATTTCCTGAAATCCTAGATTATTATTATTCTTTATTTATAAAGCGCCAGCATATTCCGCAGCGCTGTACAATAAGCACAGTATAGACAGGGTTACAATACATTGAACAACATTTGACAAACAGTACAGGAGGAGATGAGGGCCCTATTCCCGTAGGAACTCACAATCTGGGAGGGTTGGGGTTGGAAACAGGAGGAGAGGACTGTAAGGTGAGAGTGATTGATGGTTGCGTCAGTGAGTTGGGGGGTCGGCTTCCCTAAATAGGAATGTTTTAAGGGAGCGTTTGAAGGAAGAGAAGTTAGGGGAAAGTCTGACAGTACGAGGGAGAGCGTTCCAGAGAGTGGGGGCTGCGCGTGAGAAATCCTGCAGTCTATCATGGGAAGAGGTGATGCGGGGAGAAGCTAGGCGCAGGTCACTGTTTGACCTTAGGGAGCGGGCTGGGGTGTATTTGGTGATTAGTGAGGACAGGTAGTGGGGCGCTGAGTTAGTGAGGGTTTTGTAGGTAAGGATAAGGATTTTGAACTTAATTCTGCAGTGGATGGGGAGCCAGTGAAGGGACTCGCAGAGGGGAGCGGCAGAGACAGAGCGGCCGGTGAGGTGAATTAGCCTGGCGGAGGCGTTCAGGATGGATTGTAGGGGGGAGAGGCGGGACAGAGGGAGGCCAGATAAGAGATTATTGCAATAGTCGAGTCGGGAGATTACCAGGGCGTGTATGAGTTGTTTTGTGGTGACAGCGGTAAGAAATGGCCGAATTCTGTAAATATTACGCAGTTGGTATCGGCAGGAGGAGGAAAGAGACTGGATGTGGGGGATGAAGGAAAGAGCAGAGTCAAGTGTAACTCCAAGGCAGCGAACTTGGTTTGATGGGGAGATGGTGATACCCTCCACCGTGATAGAGAAGTCAGGAGGTGGGGAGGCATTGGAGGGAGGAATAAGTAGGAGCTCAGTCTTTGACATGTTGATCTTTAGGTGGTGGGAGGCCATCCAGGAGGAGATGCCAGATAAACAGTTGCTGACTTTTGAAAGGACAGGGGGAGAGAGATCAGGGGCAGAGAGGTAGATCTGAGTGTCATCAGCATAGAGGTGGTAATTAAAGCCAAAGCTGTTAATGATTTTGCCCAGGGAGGAGGTGTAGATGGAAAAGAGCAGAGGACTAAGGACAGAGCCTTGAGGTACACCAACAGATAGAGGCAATGAGGAGGAGGAGTTATCAGCAAATGACACACAGAAGGACCTGTTGGATAACTAGGAGTCAACCCAAGCGAGTGCAGTGTCACCGAGACCCAGAGAGTTGAGGGTCTGTAGAAGGAGGGGGTGGTCAACAGTGTCAAAAGCAGCTGAGAGGTCAAGCAGGATGAGAATAGAATAGTGGCCGTGTTTTTTAGCAGTTAGGAGGTCGTTGGTGACTTTGAGGGCAGTTTTAGTTGAGTGTAGGGAACGGAAGCCAGATTGCAGGGGGTCAAGTAGGGAATTGGAGGACAGGAAGAGGGAGAGGCGGTTGAAGACTAGTTTTTCTAAGCGTTTAGAGGTAAAGGGAAGCAGGGATACAGGACGATAGTTGGATGGAGAGTTGTGATCGAGGGATGGTTTCTTTAGTAAAGGGGTAACTAGCGCGTGTTTGAAGGCGGATGGAAAGGAGCCAGTGGAGAGAGATAGGTTGAAGATGTGAGAACAGGGGTGAGGGAGGAGGAGAGGGGAGGAATTAGATGTGAGGGAATGGGGTCGAGCGGGCACGTGGTGAGATGTGAGGACAATAAGGAATTGACTTCCTCATCAGTGACTGGGAGGAAGTGGCAGAGGGGACTTCTGGGAGTGGAGGTGACAGATGACTATCTTGTGTTGGGATGTTGCTTCTGATAGAGTTTTATTGAGGAAGAAATCTGCCAGGTCCTCGGCGCTGAAGGCAGCTGAGGGGGGAGGGGCGGGTGGGTAGAGGGGGGTGTTGAAGGTGGACTGGTGAAATTTAAGGTTGGAGGACAGCCTGGATATAAGAGATGAGAAAGATTGTTTGGCCAAGTGGAGGGCAGAGGTGTATGACCGGAGAATAAACTTGAAGTGAACAAAATCAGCTTCAGAGTGGGATTTCCTCCAGGCACGCTCTGCGGTGCGGGAGCATCTTTGCAGGTAGCGAGTCTGGAGGGTGTGCCAGAGCTGAAGCTGGCGGCGTGGGGCCTTACAAAGTCGAAGAGGAGCAAGAGTGTCTAAAGCAGAGATAAGCGTAGTGTTGTAGTGATTAGTGGCAGCATCAGGGCAGGTGAAGGATGAGGTATGAGGGAGGTGGATAAGTTGATTGGAGAATTGATGGGGATCCATGGCATGTAGATTTCTGCGTGTGTGTGTGGTGGGTGGAGCAGGGTGTGCGGGGTGGGTGGAGCAGGGTGTGCGGGGTGGGTGGAGCAGGGTGTGCGGGGTGGGTGGAGCAGGGTGTGTGGGGTGGGGGGAGCGGGGTGGGGGGAGCAGGGTGTGCGGGGTGGGGGGAGCAGGGTGTGCGAGGTGGGGGAGCAGGGTGTGCGGGGTGGGGGGAGCAGGGTGTGCGAGGTGGGGGAGCAGGGGGTGGGGGGAGCAGGGGGTGCGAGGTGGGGGAGCAGGGGGTGGGGGAGCAGGGTGTGCGGGGTGGGGGGAGCAGGGGGTGGGGGGAGCAGGGTGTGCGGGGTGTGGGGGGGCAGGGTGTGTGGGGTGGGGGGAGCAGGGTGTGTGGGGAGCGGGGTGGGGGAGCGGAGTGGGGGGTGGGGGAGCAGGGTGTGTGGAGTGGGGGGTGGGGGGAGCAGGGTGTGGGGGAGCGGGTGTGCGAGGTGGGTGTGGGGGGGTGTGGGGAGCAGGGTGTGGGGGGTGGGGGAGCGGGGGTGGGGGGAGCAGGGGGTGGGGGAGCAGGGTGTGGGGGAACGGGGTGTGGGGGGTGGGTTGGAGCAGGGGGTGGGTTGGAGCAGGGTGTGCGGGGTGGGGGGAGCAGGGTGTGGGGGAGCATGGTGTGCGGGTGGGGGGAGCAGGGTGTGCGGGGTGGGGGAGCAGGGTGTGGGGGAGCATGTGTGCGGGGTGGGAGCATGGTGTGCGGGGTGGGGGAGCAGGGTGTGGGGGAGCATGGTGTGCGGGGTGGGGGAGCAGGGTGTGGGGGAGCATGGTGTGCGGGGTGGGGGGAGCAGGGTGTGGGGGGAGCATGGTGTGCGGGGTGGGGGGAGCAGGGTGTGGGGGGAGCATGGTGTGCGGGGTGGGGGGAGCAGGGTGTGTGGTGGTGGGTGGGGGAGCAGGGTTTGCGGGGTGGGGTAACAGGATGTTTTGGATTTCCAGATAGGTTGAAAGAGAGAAGGTGGTGGTCAGAGATGGGGAAGGGGCGACAGGTGAAATCCGAAACGGAGCAGAGGTTGGAAAAGACCAGGTCAATAGCGTGACCATCGCGGTGGGTAGGGAGGAGGGAGGATTGTGTGAGTCCAAGGGAGGACGTGAGTGAAAGAAGTTTGGAGGCAGCAGGGGCGGAAGGATCATCAATGGGAATGTTGAAGTCCCCGAGAATTGGGCATGGAAGATTAGAAGACAGGAAGTGTGAAAGCCAGGTAGCAAAGTGGTCAAAGAACTGGGAGGTTGGTCCCGGTGGGCGGTAGATGACTGCCACCCTGAGGGCCAGAGGAGAGAACAGGCGGATGCAGTGTGTCTCGAAGGAGGAGAAGGAGAGGGATGGGGGTGGAGGGAGATGCTGGTAGGTGCAGGTGGGAGAGAGCAGGATTCCGACCCCGCCACCATTTCTCTCACCCGGTCTGGGGGTATGACTCAAGTGTAGACCGCCATGTGAGAGAGCAGCAACGGAGGCCGTGTCAGAGGGAGTTAGCCAGGTTTCAGTTAAAGCTAGGAGGTTGAAGGAGTTTGAAAGGAAGAGGTCATGGACGGCTGTGAGTTTGTTGCACACAGAGCGAGCGTTCCAGAGGGCGCAGGAGAAAGAGGACAGGCGCTGAGGGATGATGGGAATGAGGTTGCTGGGCTTGCAGGGAGGTGATTTATGTGCGATGGAGATAGGATGAGAGGGAAGTATTGGATGTGTTGTGGGGCCAGGGTTAGGGGATATGTCACCTGCATAGAGTAACAGCAGGAGGGTGAGAAAGAGAAGGTGGGAATGGGATTTGTGTGAGTGATTGGCAGGGAATGATAGGGTTAGTGGTCCCGACCATTCAAGGATCGGAGGGTCTAGACGTCTGTCCAAAAGGATTCCCACCATGTTTGTGAGGGGAGAGCGTGACAGCGAACGTGACAGATACGTTATTGTTGTCACTGTCGTATTCTAACA